>LKNJ01003531.1:43977-62486 GCA_002120245.1 Maccullochella peelii
TGATCTATTAGAAAAATTAAAATTTGAATTCCAAAATTTGTCGAGAGAGACTTTCTTACAAAAAATTGTGCCATATGCACTAACACAGCCAAAATGATGGCCAGATCAAGAGGAAAAATTTGCTCAAATGGACAAAAATGTCCATAATGATGCATGAGGGTTAACACCAAAATTCACCAGTGAGCTTTGACATTTTTACCACCCAGCTAGATTCTTTAGATTACAACGAGACTTACAATAATGATTGTTTCTTGTTTCTTAAGTCAGGAGAACAGGAGGCTGAGACTCTGCTGTTTGATGTCATGTAGTTGTTCCCATTGAACCTTGTATCTTTTAAGGAAAAACCAACACTTATCAGATTGTTCTTACAGTTTGTCTCACTGCCCCTTTGTTGTGGAGAACACTGTATTTCAGGCAACTAGACAACAACAGCCCACATAATGTGACGTAAGAGTTCAACTTTTCAGGAGTGTCGCCAAATATTAAGATCTCTGTTTTATGTCACAGAGAAAAATGAACCTCTGCTGGATCTGTAGCACTTAAGGATTGATTCGTAGACTGTGCACACCACTCCACCACTGACACAAACTCAGTACCTGAGTGCTTCGTTGGCAAATGCTCACTTTTCGGTTCAGGTTGGAACATGTCTCAGAGAAATAGCTGTCTGGTGCAGTGTTTTCTTGGAGCTCCCTGTTGAATTGTTGTCACTGCTGCATAATTGTATCAGAGTTTTGCTCCTACCTCTCTGCCTCGCTGCGTGCCTATCAGAATGACCTTGCAGGATTTGGTCATTGAAGTAATCACCGCCAGCAGTTTCCATCTCTGGCTCTTCTCTCCACGCTGCTTCACTCCCGGAGTGGAAGCTAGTGGATGGAAAACTGCCAGGAATCATTTGGAGGACAAGTTACAGCAGCTGACAATAACTGTGCAATGCAGTTTTGCCCTTTTTTCATTTTGTACCACTTTCCCTGTATTCTCCACATTTTTACTTGTAATTATCCAGGATAGGTGGGCTGAACACACACTTTTTTTGAGCAGCACCCTGCTTCACATGTAGTTAGCAACTACTCTGTATTCTGCTGGGGGCTGAGCTGCCCACCTGGAACAGCTGGGATGAGGTGCTTTCCTCAAGGCCTCCTTGTTCACTACTTTTATCCAGCAAATGATCTTACAGTCACAAGCCCACTTCTCTAGTGTCTGATTGAAAATGAATTATTGACAAAGGTCTATGAACTTTCTGTAGAGTTTTGGTTCTCAAAGATAGATGTTTGGACTGATAGGATAGATATAAATTAGTTTTCAACCCACTCAGTGGGTGAGAGTTTGTGAAAGCTCCTGTCTGTTGTTATTGTACTCTTTTTTTTAAATTTTTTTTATTATTATTATTATTTTATGAAGAATGATAAATGTTGCAAACAATTCTTACACCAAATATTTACCCCACAGAGTTTAGAGAAGGTTTAGAGACCAGATTTAGAGAACCATGCTGCATAATTTTGCATACTGCAATTGGAATTAGTTGTTTTCGTAATAATACAGCCCCTTAAAGGTGCCCTGTTTCCTTGTAAACAAACAAAACTTATGTTTACATTGAGTGTACATGTATGGTTCAATAGTGTTTTAGGGTTGATATCTCCCTTAAATATCACACTCCAATGCTGGAGATGAATAGTACTTAAATCCTTATCTTACAGTCTCAACTGTGATTAAACAGAATCGTTGGATACAGCAGCGCTTGCTAATTTTTGCCCGCAGTTTCTCTCAATTTGAGCCCATAAAGTCATTTTAAAAGGAGAACTTCTGACACGCTACAGGCTGAATGAAGGATCATCCTTAGCCAGTGGGATCTCTCTTCCTGCCTCTGCCATCCTCATACCTGCTCTTTTACTCTTCTCCTCTTCCATAAAGAGGTGCGCTGTTGAGACATGCGGCTGCAAGGAAACTGGGACACGTGGCCTCTTCTCTGTAGCTGGAGGAGGTGAAAAGTATTTGAGTACATTTTTTTCTCTCTCTCTTTCTCCCTCCCTCACCACATTCTTTAAGGTGTGCAGAGACACGTCGATACATGATTCCCTGGTGGACAAAAATGAGCTATGAGAAAATATGCACGTAAAAGAAGAAAGTGACTGATGGGTAGACGACGAGAAACAAGATATTTTAGAGACAATTAGGGTTCTACCATCTCAACAGCAGACATTTTGTGCTGATATTCAAAACCTTAAACAACTCAGATTTTTACACCATCACACAATTTCATTTGTCAATGACAACACAATGAAACGGCTGCGCCTGTCTAGGTATAAATTAATTATTACTAAACTAACAGTAAAAACACTTGCCTTTGCAAAATGATCTCTGTGAGGTTTCCTCTTTGAGAGAAAATACAGTAGCATTGGCCTGTTTTGTAGAGGCAGCTCTCTGCAGTGTGTTGTGGTTTAACTGGGATACATGGTGATCAGTGAGGCTCTGGCAGGAAACACAGCAGGCTAACCTACAAGGACTGAGAGAGATGCAGATTTACCACAGCACCACAGAAAAGTACAATGAAACGAAGGCATGGTAAAAGGAGTTTTCATTATGTACAGTGGTCCTCCGAACAGTTAAATCAGGTTGAGGAGACTGTGCATCAGGTTGTTTTGTTGTATCTTTGCACTGATTGACTCTAGTTACAGACTCTAGTACATTATTTCCTCGTTAACCGCCAATTGCTGTGCACTGTTGTTGACCTTGTGAAAAGACTTTGGAGGGAGTATTTGGGCACATAGTCAAGCTTAATTACACTCTGAGCTTTTCTAATTGCTGTGTCATTTTGTCGTCGCATGCTGCTGCTCTGCTTTCCTGCATTGCAATTATTGGCCTCTTCACTTGCGGTATAACGGTGTGTTTAACTGCCGTTCTGGACCTGTTTTCTTATCTGTTAAATATCATCCTGGGTTTACAGTTTTGGTTCTATATTTTGAATTGGGGCTGCAACTGATGATTATTTTCTACAAAACATCAGAATATAATGAAAAATGAAAAATCTTCTTAAATGGGATGTATTTCCTGTTAAAACAGGATGGAGATGGATCAATTGTAAGTGTAAACCAATGGGCTATTATTCTAGTTATAGAGACAAAAGCAGTTTGATTTGATAGTACAGGCAGAAATGTGGGATTGTGGACAGATTTGTGATGACTTTATTGGTTGGACTTTTTAGTTACAGCTGCTGGTGCAGCATGAGGTCATCACTCAAGAGTTTTCCAGGAAGTAGCAGTTTACCAGGACGTTCAAGTGCTCATTTCATGTCAAGTAAATTTGATTTATATAGCCCAATATCACAAATCACAATTTGCCTCAAGGGGCTTTGCAATGGTATTTTAAAGTTTTCAAAGATGGGAAACACCAGTGATACCAAAGGTAAAAGTTAACTCGGAATAAAGTGTAAAACGAATGTGGCCCTTTGATTCTACACTGTGTCAGTCAGCTGACAGCCTGCGTTACATTAACAGTAGAGCAAGTCAGTACTGCTTCTCAATCTAGTGGAAATACAAGAGATGAATTACTGTATCGCATCCCATATCTGACTGTTGGCTTTCTAAATAAAGCACAGTTGGCATAAAATACAACTGGGTCCATCAGTAAGAATGTCCCATATAAATGTGAAGCCAGTAACCTAGTTAACCTAAATCAGGGCAGCGCTGCACTGACCTCTTAAATAAAAGCAGGCAGTTTGTTATCAAGTTTGTTTCAATGGAAATAGGTTTTGTCCAAGCACATTTCTGACTCGAGGAAGAAGGAAGAAACATTTAAGTCAGAATGCCATCAGGGCTAGTTCTACTGTAACATAACTCTCCCTCATACCATGGCCCTATTTCTACACATTTTTGGATCAAAATGACTGATACTTACCAAAAGTTTTGGAATTGGTCCAGTAGATCGCCTCCGCCGGCTGCAACCCAATCCTTGTGGGCAATTGGACCCGTCAAAGTACGTCCACTAAAAGTGCTTGATTTTGACACAGGCTCAAACTGTTATTCGAAGTGTCTGACAACATTATGGAAAGGATCAGAGACAGACCGTTTGTTAAAGAGTAAGATCCTTTCTTCTTCCTGCAACAACTCAACCTCTCGCGAGATCCAAAGCGAGACTTTTCCTTTAGCAAGACTTTAAGTTTATGGTTAAACAAAAAAGATCTTGATCAGACAAACGGTCTGTCTCTGTAGGGATCCTTTCCATAATGTTGACAGACATTTTGAATAACAATCTGAGCCTGTCAGTGGCAGAAAAAAGCACTTTTAGTGGACGTATTTTTCACGGGCGCAATTGCCCCAAAGGATTACGTTATTACGTAGCCATTGCAGCCTGTTCACGGATGCCGGCGGAGGTGATCTACTGGACCAATTCCAAAACTTTTGGTAAGTATTAGTCATTTCAACCCCAAAATTTGTAAAAATAGGGCCTAGGTTTAAACATACCTACATATTCAACATTTTCATCTCATTTCCAGTAATCCCTTATTTTCTGGGATCTGTCATGATTTGTGCTGTCAGTAAAAAGGCCACTTGTGTCATGTGTCAGACATGACTCACTGCTTTCCAGTGCCCACTCATGTATGAGGTCCACTGTTGGCGTCCATGCCTTGAATGCATGACGTTTAGGGTTTCCATTATTTGTACGGCCTTATAAAGCTTTTCTTCAGATTCTGTCTCACGATGTCTCAAATCTTTGGCCCTGAAATGTTTGCATCTGGTTAAGTATTCCCGTCATCCCATGTTTGTCAGTTGTACTACTTTGATGTCACTTTAATAGGGAACTTTAGTGGCAACATTGAGTCATTATACAGTGTATAGGCTATGTTTGATGTACCTACAGTCCCTCAGAACGCCTCTGGTATTTGACTTTATCACCCACACGTTTGACCTCACAGCCACTATTAATGCATCGAGGAAAAGAATGCGGCTTTTCATGAGTCCTGAAGTGGGAAAAACTGCAGTGGGCACTAAAATAAAGCTATGAGAGGCTGTTGGGATGGTGTTGGCGACTATCACTGAGCGTCTGCGGACCTCCATGGGTCCTTGATATTGTTCCAGGAAGTCTCAAGGAGTATGATGAATAACTTAATTTCATCTTTTTTAGTAAGCAAGAATGACCATTCTGATTATAGCTTGACATCCACCCTTTTGTTGTCTCTTCATGGTCAGATAGCAGTTGTGTAGTTTAGGAGTTTAGGGCTACAACTAACAGTTATTTTTATTATCAATTATTTTGCAGACTTTCAGTTGCTGATTTATTGATTGATCGTCAGAAAATAGTGAACTAATGGTCAAACATAAAGATATTTAGTATATTATTGTGTGAGACAAAGGATCTAGTTAACGTTCACAATTTTTGCTTGAAAAAAAATGAAAAAGTGATTAATCGATTATCAAAACAGTTGCAGCTTTACTGAGGTCGCTTAAAAATCAAATGAGATACCTAATTATCTGCTTAGGTGTACTTTACATGAAAATGTGTGATGTTAAAGCAGAGATTAGTTATTATTTGGTTTCCTGTTGGGAAATTGTAAAACTATATGAGTCATTTTCAATCTTATATGTTTTATTTGACAATCCTTATTTTTTTTGTTTGCAATGTCATGCAAAATCAGTCGCTTTGCTCCTATGACAGGCTGCAGGGCTAAAGGTATGAGGAAGTCAGGTGAGATTGTGGAAGAGTAGCTGCTGCAGTAACAGACACCGAGGACACCGTGTGTCTTTGCAAACAAAAAAGGAGGCTGGTAATGTTTTGGAAAGCTTCACTACAGAATAGAAGTTGTATATAGCCCAAATAAACGGTCACTCAGAGTTTTTATTGGATGTTTGTCACCTGCATCGCTATGTATGTATACTGTAAATGATTTCCTGATAGCCTGCGTTTGAAGGTTTTTGTCTCCTGAGGTTTTTTTTTTTATAAACCATAGTTTGTGTAAATAATGGGGACGTTACTTGTGTGTTGGGTGAGGTCCCATTATGATTTGTCCTTTTGAGGAAGGCCTGGCCCAGAAACAGCATTGAGACAAGCATTTAAGTTGAAGGTAGACAACGTACTGTTTCTAAAGACGTTACTTGACAGACTGGATTTCAGCCGGTGGCCTCACTAAAGGCAAACATGTGGCTTTGAATGAATAAAGTCTACTTAGGTTAGATACCGCTCCCCATTGAGCCTCCTTTTTATCTTTGTCAATTACGCTGTGCTGAGCTCAGTGCATCGTGGTTGTGTTGTGTCTCTGTTTTCTGGATTAATGGGCATATAGCCTCATTCATGTCCATGAATGGACATCCAACACATGAAGTGATGGCCTTAAAGGACCCGTGTCTATGTTTGAAGGAATAATACTCTTCTGTTCCTCCCCACTGGGTTTTGGTCTTAACCCATTCAGTGGGCCCAGCTGGGTCAGCCTGCTCAACAGTGAAGCTGTGTCTGTTGTAACAGGATCTGACAGGATGTGTTCAACTCCTCAACACAGTGTTTGGTGGTTTCCAAAATTCACTGGGAAGTTGTTTCCAGCTTCTTTCAGTAGCCAATTAAGATTTGTTGAATAAAAGAGATTTGATTCATTTAATTTTATGGTCATTAATCTGATTGATTATTTTCACCTGGTTGATTAATCAAGTTTTGGGTCAGTGTGCAGGTTGATGAACTCCGTAACGATGCTATCGATTGACGTAGATATATAGAAAGAGAAGTGTAAAGCTTGCAAGACAGAATTTTCACATAAGTGTTTACAGACAACAGTTGTGACTGAACTCCTAAATTCTCACCCGTCATAATCTTGAAAGCCAAAATGATCAAGAGTATCAAAAAGACTGTCAGACAGGAATACACACTGCTATCTGCTCGTCACTCTCCACTGATCTGGCCCAGGGACACTTCCAAGTTTCCATCCAAATCCGAAGGAGTTGGTGCTCCTAATATTATAATATTATTATAATATTGTAATATATATATTAATGCATATATATGCAATGCCTTTAAACCATTGCAGAAGAAGACGGCGTGCCGGTCAAACTTGGAAACGATGGAAAACCATGTGGAAAACGTGATATTTGTGTTTGTCTCCACACGTTTTTGTGTCTTCAGCGTCGTCATGTACGTCACAGTTTATTCACCAAGTCTGTTTCCGTTTGTTTTTATTGATACACCAACTTTTCCACCTCAGCCAAGCAGAAAAATGTTTTTGCAAAAATATCAACCTTTTTTTTCCTAAAAACCTGGTGTTTCCACTCAGGTTTCAAATTGCAAATGTGCATGAAAACAGGTGGATGGAAACACACTTACTGAACTGAATGGGCTGAAAGCAAGACACAGACTGCACCAGTTTTCACTTGGATTAACTCATATTTCTACAGACAAAAACTAATTTAAAAGATGTTAGAGAATCACAAATTAATTAAACTGTAATTAAAGCCAATAGTATGTTCAGAACTGAAATGAACTTCCCAACAGTGTTAGTAGAAAATCTTTTTCTACTTCTTCTTCTTTACAGTGTGCTGCAGGGAACTGATGGAACCAGACATTTTATGGTCCTTGTTTTACAAGTCCGCGTTTGATGGGAGAATAATGCTGTTAGTTAGTTAGTCGACTCCAGTGGAAACCAGGCTGTGTCCTGCTTGTGTTCTCTAATGTGCTGCTGAATGGGGAATTAACTGAATGTGCCCTGTCTGCCGCAGGGGGGATTACAACACGCACACACCACATATGCAGCCATCTGCCTGACCACTTTCAAATCAAATCAGAGGTCTGGTGCATCATATTAGGCCCGCAAAGGTCAAACGCTGTCTGACAGGAAATTAAACACTTTTTGCTTTCAAAAGCCTGTTGTCACCTCTGATGTGTACCTTAGGACAGACTTTGATCATGCATATTAAGGTATTTAAATAGCTACAGACTTGTATCTGTATCTGTTAACACACAGAAAAGAGTAAAAGGCTGAGACAACGGAAGTGGACTGGACAGGTGCATCGGGCCGCATGTCTCCTCTGCCCTCTAACCCACATTCTCCCATTTCACATTCCGTGGGAAATGTTTGGCATGCTGTATGAGCTGTTCTGTTGACATTCACTGCCGCTGACAATCAGGAGTAAACTCTCTGACCCATTCTGCTTGCTTTGTCTGTGACATTTTCATATTTGACTCTTTGACCATGAAAATGCATCTTGGCAGAACTACATTCAAAAGTTAAAAGAAAAAAGTGTGTGTTTTCACAAGTAGGCCAATAATTGCAGAGGGATGGCACGTCGCTACTGAAAGTTATATACATTTCCACACCTTTCTCAGCTTGTGACCCTTTATAACTTAGCAATACCTACTCGAACCCCCTCATAATGGGTTGTATATGTCGATGAGCTTTGAGCAGCTCAACCAGAGAGTTAACCAAGAGCGATGTTCCCTTGCCAGATTGTTTAATTTTGATATTTTTTAGAGGTCTGACGATGTAAAGCTCTCCAATATTTCACATAAAAAGGAAATATTTGAGAAAAGCCAGACAAAATATGTACAAATTTACAGTTTTTCTCTTCTCCTTTCCTATCTTGTTAAGGATCTCACAACCCCTAAGATTTATCTTGCGTAAATCTACCTACAATTGCTTCCTATTGTACCAACAGTAGAATGAGAACAGGAGATAAAAATAAAGAAAATAAAAATGTCTCCCTCCTGAAACTTCTCACATTGCTCTTTGGCAAGGCATTAAACACCACGCTGCTCTAATGAAGTTAGCTAACAGTAGAAAACTGTCCCTCCGTCAGGCCTGAGAGAGTGTAACTTCATGAATGTAAAACAGAGCGCTGCTGAAAAAGAGCTTGTGTGCTGAGCCGCACCATCCCAAGATGATTAGACAGTTTAAATAAAGACACAAATTAAATTGGGTCTTTCTTCTCAGGACTTTCATAAAGCACTGTATTGCATGGTGCGGCACAGGATGAACAGATTCAGGTAACCGACACTCAGGTCTCCAGGAGGATATTCCTCCTCCTTGAGACCGAGCCTGGCGTTAACCGAGTAGCAGGACAGATATGGAGAGTCTTTGTATCTCTGCTTCATATCTTAATCCTCAGCTCTGTTGGTTCAACAGCTACTTTGCCATAAGAGGCGTCAAGATGTAAACATCCGTCAGTGGTGATTTAGATGCTGTCTGAAAGCCTGTTGTGATGTGGTCGGCCACTTATTTCCAAGAGATGCAACCAAAGAACAGCAGATAGACTGATCTCAACTGAGTCTTAGGCTTTTATATTGTGAAAGTGAAAACCTTACCTTTCTAATTTGGATGATTCTGTTGTTTTAACTTGAAGGATTTCATTCTTTCTTTTTTGGGCTTTTGTACATTTTTTTCTTGCTTAGCCCCTGAAAATGGCCATTTTAAAGATACATTTTCTACCTAGCGACGGGTTTTATAGCTCAGTGTTTCTGATTGAGAGAATAACATTAAATCCTCCACAGAGCCCAAATTGGAGGGGAAAGCTACACACAGCATGCGTCTTCCTAAGTCACATCCCAATGCAGTATGTGTCAGTAACCACGCCTGTCCCCCCTGCTACCCTCTTACATAATCACCTACACACACACATATATATTTATATATACATGCCAGCTGTCCTTAGTGGACCGCTCCAGCCTCCAGTTAACCACCACACTGGAGAATTAGCGTCATTAGCTGCGACCAGTCAGGTAGATAGAATTAGAGGATTAATCATTCAGTCGAGGGAGGCTGTCAGCTGCCTCGCCGCTCTGTGCTCCCTCGGGCTAGTTCTTCTCTACGGCCTCGAAAAACAACGTCACCACAGCACTGATCATATATTTACTGAGTCAGTACTGAGAATGTTATACAGCCATTTTTAGAATTTATTGAAAAAGTGTGTATCACTGTGGGAAAAAGCTTCAAGCCTAGAGAGGGAAAATGTCATGGAGCAACACTGAACCCATTCCTGCTCACTTGTTTTAAATCTCTATGGTTAAAAATGTCAGTAAGGTGTCGGAGAACCAAGAGTCTTGATGAAAAATGAGATTTTTTTTTTTCTCTGTTCAGAAAGGGTGACTGTGGGGTTCAGGCATCATGTCCCAGCCTGCAGGGAATACCCCTCGTCCCCTGTGGAGCAGCCAGAGCAGCATCCAGACAGCTGATGTTCCAGACACACAGGCATATGGTCACACACTCTGCAATCTGAAAACACACACGCAGACATCTGGAAAAGTTCATTTCCTCCTACATTTGGACAGTGCCAACACTAATCACTTTCCACTTTCTGTGTCACTCTTGCACTTTTGTACATTTAGTCACGCAATCCAGTCAACTGTACGCAGTCCCTACAGAGACTCTGTAGAAGATGCCCCTCATTCATTTAAATGAGTTCCAACGCAGAGGGCTCCGGCAAAAAGTTAGATTTACAGCACTTTGTAACATGAACGCCACATTTTTACTGTTTCCCTCCCCATTGCAATGAAAGATAAAATAATTACCACTGTGACAACTTTCCAGATCAGTACAATTCTTCTTCATAATATTATAAACCGCTGTGCAGTGTTTTTGTGATTTGATAAACCTTCAAACTAAAGGATTTATTATTCCAGCTGGACTTTCTGGATTGTACTCAGGGCTGTAAAAACACATGGAGCTCCAGCATGGTACATTGTTGTAACAGTGGATTTATGAAGTACTGTGGGCCGGTCAGTCAGTTGGGTTTATCTTTAAAAGACTTCTGCTTATTGACAATTAAAAAGCAGTTTAGACTAGTTATGTATTTTTCTTCTCATGGATGCTATTTCTTAATACAATCAGACCAGGCCGCATTAGTACACACAAAGTACTATAAATGCTTTGACAATAAGTCTCAATGACACATAACCAAACCTTTGATATATACAGTATATAATTATAATGTATGAGCTCTGTTGATACAGAGTACCTACATAAATGACTACCTTCATAAAGGTTGTAAAAAGCCCATAACCTAAACTTTTACATTTCACTGTTTGGAATTGGCAATATGTTATAATTATAATAATAAGCAGACGTCGTGTAGCATGGATGGTGAATTCCTCTATGAACATCTTCTTAACTTTCTCTCCCTCCTGCTGTTTCTTACATTTGACCCATTTGCAACTCGTGTAGAGACACGAGTAGATCAGAGTTAGATTCAGAACAAGACCAGGATTCCTCTGTGGACCTGCTTCTCTGACAGACTTCAGCGATGCTACACTCAGGATTATGTAAAAGGAGGGCATCGTACATCACTTCGCTTTGATCTCAAATCCCACAAAGAACTAAGATTTCCTTTTCTAAAATGGAATCCAGACTGATCTTATTGCATATGTCACGAAATATCACAAAGGGGCAAACACTGATGGTGCTGTACCAAACACCCAGTTCTCTGTGCTGTGAAGGAATGTGTGAATAAATCGATGTTGTCCCAAAACAGACACATGCAAGTGTAATGTGTAGAGCTGCAATGATTGGCAACTATTTGGATAATCGACTAATCATTTATTCAAGCAAAAAGTCAAATTGTCGATTGTTCCAGGTTCTCAAATATGAAGATTTGTCACTTTTCTTACATGTCGAACATGATAACAAATTGAATATTTTTGGGTTTTGGACTAATGGTCGGATAAACCAAGATTTGATGAGGTCATCACATATGTCACTGTTTTCTAATATTTTATAGACCAAAACGATGAATTGATTAATTGAGAAAATAATGACTGCAGATGAATTGATAACACAAATAATGGTTAGATTCAGCCCTAGTAATTTGTGTTAAGCTTAGCTGATGGTTAGTTAGTTTCCTTATTTAAATATGGATGTAGCTCCCTGTGAAGTGTCCAGTGCAGTCTGACTGCTTCCTGACTCGGAGCTTCTTAAGGTCACTCAGAGCTCTTACTCACCTCAGACTTCTCACTGTGTTTTCCCTGCATTGCATTGTCTGCTCTTTTCTCCTGTTGAATGTAATTGCTCTGGAGTTGCGTAATTGCCTTGGGTGGTGCCTGTGTTTCAAAGCCTTTTTGTGTTGACTCGCAGTGTGCGTTGTCCGCGGTTTGCTTTTCTTTCCTTTTATGAATTTAAGTCAGATTTAGTGAGATTACCTCAGACCAGACTGGAAAAGGCTGTAATGGACATGTATTTTCTCCAAGCTTGAGGTTTTTAAGGGTCTCTTGAGGATACCTTTTATTTTGTCTTTTTGTGCTACAGGTTAATTCTTTGTATACTAAACATTTATTTTCCTCTGGAACCTTTTCACTTCTTCCCTCTCTCTAATGCATAAGGAGATACTGTATGTATTGGGGAAAAATTGACAAAATGAAGACCGACAGACTTAAGTTAGAAATAAAAAATACAGGTCTGGTAACTAACATATTGAAATAGAGCTTATAAGTTGTAAAACCTCAGAGGCTTTTTGGATGTTTTATAGTATCTGTGATGTAATCTTATCCGGAAAGACAGCCTGGCCATTTTCCATGTACACAACTCCTCTAATAAAACCTCCTTTCTTCCTGTTTCGATCAGGCTCTGTCACACCTCCTGACACTTGGCTGGTTTCACTGGTCATTTGTTTCCTCATCCAGCAATAAATGCACCACTATTATACCAGTAACTACTTCCATCCCAAACCTTATGATATACTGACAGTGATTTTAAAGAAATATGTACACAAATTAACAAAAAAGCATCTGTTTTTGTAGCTACGTTTCTCCCACTCTGAGCTCATATAGAAGGAAGTCGAAGTTAAAATTCACTCAAAATTATTTTGAATGTGTTTTTGTCACAGTTTCAGTCATAAAGGTTGGACTAAATTAAACATTTTGCCCAACTATGAATTAAGTTAGGTATTTGGCTTTCTTGCTGTGGTAAATATTGGTGTTTCTTGTTGTCCACCTTGCTAAAATTATGATAGTTTACTTGGCAGACAAACTGGGATGTATAAGGTGTATGTACATTAGACTGCCTGCCTCAGGATTACATTTTGTATGTTGTGACAATGTTGTCCAGACAAAATTAAAATCAAAAAGTGACTATAAGATGAAGCCTGTGTCCCGCACGTGAAGGAAGAAGTCTGATTGTCTGCCTCTGTCAGCTACACTGACAGAGAGGGAAATATTAAGAAACATTTCCTACTTATGTTATGCAATATATGTCATTTGGTAGCCCCTCAAAAATGCATGCTGTGTGGCGGAGAACATGTAAAGCGCTGCAGTGGACAAGGAAGTAGGAAAAAAGCTCGGTGTTCTCTTGGTTTGTTTCTGTGCGCATGTTTCTACATGTGCGAACTTGCACATGTTTGTCTAACCTGCAGACATAAGTTGGCATCAAACTATTCCTGTGTGTATGTTTACAGGTATGTGTGTATGTTTTGTGTTTGCATGGCCCAGCTCCCCGCAGTATGCAGCAGAGCAGGTTCACCTGTGTCAAACAGAAAAGGGGAGGAGAGAGGAGGTGAACATGTAGAGACCCACCTCCTCCTCCACCTCCTCTTCCTCAATCACTGGCCCATCCCTTTTAAGACTTCACAAACTTTGTGGTCAGGCTGCCACCTAAAGGACACTGATGCCTGCACCTCTGGTCAACTGTGACTTCCTCTCTGATGTTTCTAGAAAACAGAACTACACAGTTTTAGTTTTTCAGACAGCATGTTGTCATATAGGTTTTTAATGTTATGATGTTCCCCCTTGTGTGTTTGATTGTGAGCTAGTCTACGTAAGTCAGCTAAAAACTATTCAGCTTGTAGTCGTAAACATGACAACAAGTAATACATTCATTAACTTAATAAATCAATTTATCGACCGCCTCGTTTAAGTCATTTATTTTCATGGTTAAACTACAAAACGTGTGCTCCAAAGTAAATAGATTTGATGCTTTCCTCTGTCTCAAATCATTGTGTTTTCGGTATCTTTTTGTGTTTTGACTACTGGTCAGACAAAATAAGCAATCTAAAGACAAGAAGTTGAACCAAATGACCAAAACGCCACCGAAAGAACCACTGAAACCGCAACTGAAACAAACACTGAAAGGACCCAGCAGGATTCTCTTGGCATTTTCTTTTAAACAGCAACCCAGCAGCTTTAGAGTGACCCCAACTTTATGTGAATCAGGACAACAACTTTGCATAAAATGAACACTGTGTTCTGAGTCTCACACCAGACTAAGTCTAAATATAAACTATGTGGTGCCAAAGCATCTGCGGCCATTTCCGTCTCATAGCTCTGATGCATCCAGTGCCTGAAGCGGAGTCTTCTCCCATTTCTCCCTTTTTCTTTCTGGCTCTGATGTGGTTTTATCTCCGGCTGAAGAACACTGGACCAGTTGATTATTATTCCGCAGAGCTGCAGGCAGTGCTGATAAGACTATGCAGGTCTCCTATCTGGAACCGGCATCGTCACTCTTCGTCCCTTCCTATTCTCTACCCATTTACTCCTGCTCTGGCCTGAAATTGGAAATTAAGAGTATGCTGAGCTGCAATCAGAGCTGTTGATTGGCTGCCGCAGTGTAGTGTGTCCTCAGACTCAGTGCTTCTTACTGCAGACTGTACAGTAGGTGCTGTGGTTGACTTCTAGTGTGGTTGAGGCTTAAGTATTATAATTGGTCAGATCAATTCAGTTTGAGGTCTTCAACTAATGACCACCTTTGCTCCCCACAACCGTGTTTTGTTTGTGCTGATAGATGTTTACCCCGTAGTGTTTGGAGCCTCGGGATCCTGAAGTGTTTTTAACCACCTGAAAGGTTGTTTTTTTTTTCCTCAAGTAGGGCTGCAACTAACAATTATTGTCTTATAGATTACTATATTGATTTTTCTTTGGATGAATCAAATCATCTACTCTAAAAAATGCCAGAAAATAGTAAGAAATGCCTCTCACAAAACCCAAAGTGTTGCCTTAAAATACCTTCAGTTGTTTGACCAACAGTTCACAACCCAAAGATATTTAATTTGTAATGATATGACAAAGCGAAAAGAAGCTGGAACCAGAGTATGTTTAACCTCTTTGCTTGATAAATGACTTAAACAATTAATCGATTATCATAATGGTTGCTGCTTAGTTTTCTGTCAGCTCTATAAACACTAGTCATCATTTAATAATACTTAATAATACCTAGGTTTATGTGATAGCCATCAGTTTTAATAATTCAGACAGAAGTCCTGTCTCAGTTAAGGTGAATGGATATCAATAACCAGGAGCCAGAGCAAACATTACTGGGAGGAAGAATCAGAGATGTAGCTAATTCAAAATGCCGCGCCATGGTTGCTGAATTCATTTAATATTGATCAGAATCTGAAAGTGAACAGATCTAAACCGCTGAATGTATTAGGTGTCTACGAAGTGTAAAAGCTTTCACTCAACATTAACAGCCCACGCAACATCATTTTAAGATCAGTGATTAGGTGTTTTTCTTTTACCGAAATACTCCTTGAAACTTGTAGTTGACTTGTCTCTCTACATTTTTACATTTATGCACAGTCTTGTACTTTTGACTTTTTATCAAAGTTCCCTGTATTTTCTAATTCAGTCACTCATCTTTCAAAATGATGATTCAACCAGGAGAGTTTCATATCTACTGGTGCTGCAACTAACGATTCTTGTCTTAGTCTATAAAATGTCAAACAATTGGGAAAAATGCTCATCACAATTTCCCGGAGCCCAGAGTGACATCTTCAAATTGCTTCTTTTACCCAACCAACAGTCCAAAACCCAAAGACTCTTCATTTACTGTCAGAAGTGACAAAGAAAAGCAGCAAATCTTCACATTTAAGAAGCTGGAACCAGCAAATGTTTGACATTTGTGATTGAAAAATCGACTAATCGTTGCAGCTCTAATGTCTACCCAACGGCCCAACATGCAGAAAAAGATGAAGACTTTCTCTTTCGAAACCCTGGACGCCCAAAGTAACTCCTGCCACTTCACAACTCTACAGTACATGAAACCACTTGTACACCTGGCAAACTCTACTAAAGCACAGTGTATTTCAAAGAGAGCAGCTCCCCCAATGTAAGAGGTCAACTCTTAATGTCCCACAGTGGTTTTAGAGCTCAGTATTGATTAGGTGGTCAGTCTGTTCACACCAGATGTCCAGCACCAGCTGCTCAGGAATATACCTCTGCTGTAATGGAGTTAAGAGGACACCCCATGCATTTTTAATGAGCCAACCTGGCAGCACAGCCTTTAGTTACATAATGAGTGCTGTTATTTGACGTAGCCTGTATTGCTGCGGTCATTGGAAGACCTAACTGCAGTTTTAATGTTTTGGTTTATTTTGCTCTGGCTTTACATGAACCTTATACTGAGAGGGTTTCACTACCTTGTGGCCTGGAAAATCGGCTCAAAACCAGTCTGATAATAAGGCTACTTCTTGAAATTGCTGTTAAGTTGCCATTTGCGGATATAAGACATTTATTTGGTGGTGGTGGTTTGCGACACCTGAAGTTGCTCGACTTCCTCTCAGATCCATTCTTCATATCTGTTACAACCCATACTATTATTATATGTTGGTCTATTCTGTATATACAGCATTGCATGTATGTCCGTCCTTGAAGAGGTTTTTTTGGGGGGGTTTTCCTCATTCAAATCGAGGGTTTGAGGACAGAGGGTGTCGTATGTTGTACAGATTGTAAAGCCCCCTGAGGCAAATTTGTGATTTGTGATATTGGGCTATAGAAAATTGACTTGACTTCTGCAAAAAATACAATTTAAGAACACTTCTCTTTATATTGAGTTGCACCCACTTCAAATCCTTCTTAAAAATAAAAAAATGTTGTCCTGTGTAGCTCCACTGTACACTGCTAGGAAAAAACTACTCTTAAACACTTTTGTGAACATTTTGTGAAGTGAAGTTTAATTTCAGAACAGCTTGGGGAGGGAAAATGTGGTTTTCGTGGGCAGACACTGAAGTGGGCTACTTAACTTACTGGCTTTTTAACGGTCGATTGACTACCAGGACTTCCCCTTTGACAGATCCATGCAGAATACAGGAAGACAACAGAACAGTGTCGCCACCAGTGAACACTGCATGCAGTAAAAGAGAGTGTCACCTTAAGTCAAACTCAAAATATTAAGCAGGGACAATGGCAATGATCCGCTGGAGGAGAAGTTTTTGTCGAGCATTCTCAGTGAATGAAGAGGATGCTGTGTTTACTAGATGCTCACCGCCAGAGGTAATATTTCATACTTTTTCACAGCTTCACAGACTACATTTTTGCACAATAGCATTACAGAGCATTTCTGGTAAAATGCATTTACTTTGGAAGTCTAGTGCTTTGCTTAATGGCTTGACGATAGAACTTGCAAAGAAAGTTTCCCTGTTTTGTCTGGTCTGTCCGACATTGACTTTCTTTCTGGCAAATGCTGACTTTTCAAATATAGGTAGAAGAAACTACAGTAAATTATGTAACATATATATTATGTATAATATATGCACCTTTATGGTGTCGTGCTGTGATACCGTATTGAACAGCACGCTTCTCAGGCTTCTTGGATTCCACTGAATATTCGATTCTCGTGGGTACCCCCAGCTGTTTGCTCGGCTCCTGCATATTTCATCCCTATTGATCCCCGTGCAATAAAAACATCACAGAGCCAGTGTTAGGAGGCCTCGGGGGCACTAGCATTATTTATGACTCTCTCTACCCTGTTGCTCTGTAGCCAGGCAGCTCCTTTGTAATGCCAGCATGTAATAATCATGACAAGCAGCTCATTGACTGGATCAGTCGTACATCAGGGTTTTGAAGAAGGATGCTCTGTCATTAGAGGCAGCATGCTGTCTGCAGCTTGGAAATGTTGGGAGTTCGACTGGAGGCAGGAACTAACTTTTGTGTTCACTTGTCAATAGCGTTGTAATTCATACCCACGTTCACCAGCTTATTTCCCTCTTTGTTAACCCACAATATAGTTAATCATATTTGGTCACCTGCCAAGGTGACTTGACTGTGCAGTAGACTCTCCCATCTTACCAGTTAACACAAAAACATTTGGTTTGTGGTTGGTCAGGTTTTCCCCATCCTGTTTAACAGGAACATTTCTGCAGTGTATTAGTGACATGTTGAGACCTGGTTTCCCACTTCGTTGTTGTTAAAATAAAAACAGGACCTGAAACGTAATTCCTATTTTTCCTTGTGATCTTTGAAAGGTCAGCCAGTATCAGTCTCTAGTTTCTGCAGAGACTTTTTGTTCTGATTCAAAATGTAATCTGAATCTAATAATCTAAAAGTCCCGGTTTCAAGGAGCAACATGAAGACTTTTGTTCCAAAAGTGATAGTAAGATGGTAGTTTGCTATCAATCTATACTGAAGACATTCATTTAGAAAAGATTTATTTTAGTGAAGTGGTTGTGCCAATCATTAGAGATTATATTTTTAGTCATTTAATTCAGCAGTCATTTGACAGAAAATTAATTGCAAAACTATTTTGATAACCACTCAATCGGCGGATTATTTTTACAGTGGGGCAAAAAAGTATTTAGTCAGCCACCAATTGTGCAAGTTCTCCCACTTAAAAAGATGAGGGAGGC
>LKNJ01003532.1:0-43155 GCA_002120245.1 Maccullochella peelii
TATGGCGCTATATAAATAAAACTGAATTGAATTGAATTGAGACTTTTAAGTATACGAGGCTATATTTACCTCAGTATTAACATCCATATGAACACCATCTCCACCTCTCCACCTGCTTCACTCTGCTGGACCTGCTCCGTCTCCCTCCCTCCCTCCCTCCTTCCACTGGTTGCAGTGCCGTGTGTACCTTGTGTATATTTTGTGTGTCTTTGATTTGTCTTATACTCAGTCTATTTTTTTTGTTTACCATGAACATATTTATTGCCTCCTAATGAATTAATAATTAGATATATACTAAAGACTGTAATATCACAATTTTATGAGTAATAGTAACCGTTTTCCTCAGGTGAAGTTGGCCAAAGTAAATATTTTGTAATCAAAATCACTACGTTATCATTTCTTTTATGAGCATCTGGAGCTTCAGTACCAGACGCTGTCCAGGAGCTGACTGTGTATTGAAACTCAATGAAAACCGCAGCACACAACGCCTATTTCTGGCCCATAATGTTTAATTGGAACACACTTATGTACAAACATGGAATTTGTGACCATCTAGTATACCTGAGAATACAAGAGTATACTTGTATACAGATGCCTAATTAGATGGTCTAATGGTAGTTTTATAATACGAACCACTCCAAAACCCCTCAAACAGTGCATCAATAAGCTGGTACATGATGTCAAGAACACCAAGGTACTGTACGCAGTTCCTTCCTTGAGGCAACATACTAAAGATTTTTGTAGGCTGCTCATGTAAGCTGCTTTAGAGCACAGAACATCTGTTGACGTCAGAAAGGAGACACTTGACTGAGATGGAAAGGGGGCGATTTATCCAGTGTAACACAAACCAATGTTTAGTTCAGGCTTCATTGAAACATGATCAGAGGGATTATCTCAGTAAGGAGCTGGCAGCCATATTTGTTAAATTTGTGGAAATTAAATGCAGTGGATGTTCTGTTAAAAATAACAAAGAAACTTTCATAACTAGAACAGCACTCCTTTAAATCCCTAATGAGTTTCAGATGCTCATTTGCTCCACTCCCAAGAGGAAAAAATATTATGAGAAAAAAAATACATTTTTTGTGTTCTAATATATGAATTTGGTTCTGTTGTGTAACATTTAACAACGTTCTGCCTGCAGTACTTAAGCAGGAAGGTTTAAAAGGGTTATTGTAAAATGTGTGGGCTTTGAGATTTTTTATAGACTTTCTACTGTGGCTGCCACTAATTTTGTACACACACACACACACACACACACACACACCTACAAACTAAACCAACCTCTCTGAGCAGAAAGCCCTTTTTGGCCGTGTTCGCTATCAGCATAGGGCTAAACACTGCATTCATGTTCTAATTTTATGGTCCAGTTGATGCTTAGTATTTTGAAATGTACATGCCTAAAGTTGACCACACCACAGCCCGAGGTGCTGCTTTGTTTCTGCTGTGACTGATAGGACAGTCTCGGCACGGCATATTCTAAATAAAACAAAAGACACAGAGTCTAGTTAGTCTATTGAATATTTACTTCTTAATCCCTTAAACGCTCATAAGTAGTCAGTGTCACCATCACTTTTTGAGTGGGGTCTGTCTGCATTCAATAGATACTAGTCAGACATGAACAATGTACATTTATAGAAGATTAACAACTGTCAACAGATGTTGGCAGAGATATTAAATTGTCTAACAGGTGTAACTTAATAAATGCATTCCATTTAGATGTGCCAGGGCCAGGTTCCTGCTAATGTGCATGCTGGCTCAATGGCATGGCTTACTGGCACACCTAAATGGCATGAAGCCATAAATGTTGTTGGTTACACCTGTTTTTCCAACTAAGACCAGTCAAAATGTCTGCTGTGAAAATGGCCAATTAGAGGAGTTTCTAAGGGTAGTTGGGGCAACTTAATTTTCTTAAGTAGGGATTTAACTTCTTACCTTGTTGCAGTGATGTAGAAGTGTACTCAAAGGTGTGTCTGTACGTTGTGATGTCATTGTGATGGTGGGTGTGGTCAGAGGTATAACCTACGTATATTTATATAATCTATTCCCAAACACTTTTATACACTGAATTTTCTATAATGTAGGGATGCTGACGGTGACATGAAATCTACATTAATCAATATATTGATATTAACATTGATTCAAATAAAAATACTACTGTGAAGAGATGCTAATGATCATAGAGAACAGATAAAATGAAAGTGAATATTATGCAAAAACACGTCTCCAAATAAACGCTAATGTTATTCTGTGTCTGCTGAATGTCAACGAGTGTTTGCTAACAAGTTAGCTGTAACGACTTTATAAGCCAGGTATACGGTGGTAGCTGTGTATCTGTAACTTGTTTTGATGTTTGATTGCCCCCTAGTGGCCAAAAATCTTAGGCCACAAAGTTGCATTAATCTTGCATTATTGTTGCATTATTCATGTGCGATATCAAAGTGACGTTTTCTCACAATTAAATAGTCCTTTCTGGGTACTTTCCCAGTAGAAATGACTTAGGATTGAACCCCAAAGCTACAACCATACCAGGCCATCATGCCACATCCAAATGTCAAAAAGAGGTATGGCATTCAGTAGCACATGCAGTAAAGCACCTCTTTCTTGTCTAAGAAATTATATATTAAAAAGGTGATTTATCCAATGAATCAACTCATTTTAATGGTCTGATTGCTTGTTTAGTGAGTTTGTCTTAGTTTAGAGGTAATAGGTAATCTAAATCCAAACAAAATAATATGTGGGTGCTCCATAAATAAAAGACACTTTTTTGTGAGGGGAGTTGTTTTTGTATCAGAACATTTGTAGTATGTTGGCAAACAGGTCTTTGAACACAACATGAATAAAAACTAAATATATAAATGCAAGGGTATCCATCCATACACATTTAGCAGCCAGGTGCGATCTCTGCCCAGTTTGTAATGCACTACTTCTCATAAAGGGCCACAGGATATGAGGTCCAGATCTAGTGAGCTTTAAAAAGGCCATCGTTTATCTGCTCTGCTCCTGTGCAGCTGTACAAACGTACGGGGCATGCACAAACAGGTCAGCAATTATGAGAGAACTGAGGAAAAGTGGCAAATGCAACATGCTACAGATTAAATTAAATGCAATTTAACCTCTTTCATTGTAAGCAAAACTAAAATGTGTAAGCTTTCCTCAAAATACTTCCAAGATGAAATGATGCCTCACTCCTGTTTTAAAAGGTATCTGACATATCCGAGAAACTTTTCCTTCATTCATGTGCTTTATGTGCTTAAAACCACAGCTAAGATAGATATGTGTTCCTCATGAAAGGTCACCTCATTACTGTTCCCACATTAAGGAATCTTATGTCAATTTTATGCCACATTGACCTTTGTTTCTATTTGTGTCTGTTCTGCAACAGTGCACCTATAGGCCAGTTGGCACTAAGCTGACATTTCCACCAAAAATACTCAACTGCACTCGGGGGGGGGGGGGGNACACTCAGGCATGGAATGGGTAGAGTAAACCATGTTCTGAATTTAAGCCAGTTACAGTCACACAAGCTATTTTCCCCACCAACCTGCAGACCTTTACGACTAGTGTGGCCACGTCGCCACATGATGTTGATTATTTGACAGGTACTAAGCAAATGATTACTTCCAGAAAATTATCTGCCGCTGAATGGGTGGTGATTGGTGCAGATAAAGGGTGTGTCTGCACATGGTTGCTTTCTTTGTGGCTTTTTCAGCTATTTTCAGCTTCAGTTTTCACAAACTGGTGCAAAAGAAAGGCAGCGAAAGTATTTAAACCTCTGAGCTACAGTTGCAGAGACAAAGAGTATATCTGCACAAGCATGGCTGTTTATTCAACTTGGACAATATCTCAGCATGACAGGCAATCAAACATCAAACGCTTCTTTCTTATGAGTGATAAACCAAAACGGAACTTTTTGCACATGGATGTTTTGTCATTTATTCTATCAATTGGCAAAGTGAGCATCAACAATGGATTGTACTTTGTGGTCACAAAACTTGATAGGAAGCCAAGTGGCAAGACTTTGCTGATCAATAAGGAAGGGATCCTGTACACTATTTGAAGCACAACATTTTGTGGGATTAGATTCATCATTTGCCCTCTGGTGGCTTTTCCATCACACCCTTAAAGCCTTAAAGCTTATAATCAATATTTTCACAATAACAACAAATGACAATGTGACAATATTAAAGGTGTTGCTTGTAGTGATGAACCTACAGAGAATTATCACCTGAATCTGAAGCTCCCCTAGTCTTTAAGGAGCTTTATAGTGAGTTTTGAGCTCATTGTTTACCAGTCTGGCTTGCAACTTTACTGTTTTGGTTCACTCTCACCACTCTCATAGCAGCTAAAAACCAACTGTAAACTACCTGCTCAGCGCCAAACAGCAGACAGACAAAGTTAGAGACTAGTTGGTGAACATAGTGGAGCATTTAGCAGTTAAAGAGCCAGATATTTCCCTTAAGAGTTGGGAGAAACCAAACACAGAGCTAAAATAAAGGGTTTATTTTACTTACATTTGCCACGTGGCCAGAAATACTCCAAATGGATTATAATGCTGGTCTTTAACTGCTGTGTAAATAAGTAACTGTTTGCTAACAAGTTCACTTTATCAACTTAAAAGGTGATGGTACTTTATGTCAGTGTTGCGTTCACAATTTGTTTCTGCTGCCCCCAAGTGGCCAAAAAATGCAGTTATTGCAAGTTTAGAAAATAAAAGAATTAGTATTTTTCAACATTGTCATAATTGCGGGTCATGCTAACTTTGCACTCACCACCTCAGTTGTAGAGATTCGGTAAACGCAACTCCGGCAAAACAACATATATTGTGGCAAGCAGCGCGAGACTCCTAAAGCTTTCCAGACAAACTTATATTTTACATAAATAATTTCAAACGCTTGTCTCTGAGTCCAGATGAAAGTAAGCACAGAAAGTGGTCCCCTGGACTAGTTATTGTTGTTAGGGATCTACTTAGCGCATGAAGACGGTGTTTTAAAAGAAGACAAGCCATTTCCTTGTTATCTGTCCAAGTACTAAAGATCTAGCAGATATGTTGGATCAATTCATGTTCATTACATTTAAGAAATACTGAAAGACTTCTTAACAAGGCTGAGCTTTATAATCTATTAGTGTTGCACGGGGTACCAATACCAAGAAGGTACTGCGATACCCTGCCGTTAAAAACGGTCCACTACCCCATTTTATTAGCAGCCTGCCGATACTTTAAGAATGACAATTCTTGTGTTTTTGTGACGAATCTGCCACGAAAACACATTATAAATTATATAAATGATGTATTATACATGATATAAATGATCTGATTCTGATACGATAGAATATGCATCCTGCTTGCCATCCTTTTTGATTTTCCTGCCCGTGTTTTTTTAAATTAGTAGGCCTACTTATTCTGCATATTGTCAGTTGTCTCTAAACAGAGAGCGAGAGACGAGCAGACACACACACAAGCAGACAGAGAGCGAGACATAGAGCAAGAGGGCGAGCAAGCGAGAGAGAGGGGGAGAGCGAGAGAGAAAAAAAGTTGATCCTGGAAGTGGAGAAGCGCCAGCAAACAAGATTTTTGCCGTGGTATCGTTTCAGTATTGGTATCAAGATACTTTAGGCTGGTATCATACCGAAGTCATAATTTTGGTATAGTGACAACACTATACTCATAAAAACACTCATGAATTCCCTTTTAGTAGCAGTAACTGAGAAGCAGCTGCTGCTTACATTTGGAAGTGACTGAGCACAAAGTGAAATGACTCAAGGTTCTCACATGAAGCATGTAGTTCCACTGTGGAGCGACATGCCACTGAGGTAAAGAGCCTCATCTTCTCTATAATTAACTGGCGAAGGGAGTGGCCCGCATTACTAGAGGGACAATCTGATTGGATCAATTGACACCTCTGGCCTGTGATAGGTGATAATGTCCTATTCTGAGTGGATAATGCAGAGGTAATCTGCCCGGTGGAGATCCCCATCGCTGCCGAGCCCCCACCCAACCCCAACTCTGTTAACAACAGATAATAAGATTACAGCTCGGCCCGTGGCTGATAGAATTACGACTATATCAAGGAGGTAGATCATTTCAGGTTATAGCATACCACTGGATTCAACCACAGAAAAAGTCACACATTGACAGAGTGTCACCTCACCTTTGCAGTATTGGACATTTACCCTGGATAGTAACATTGAGTCAATATGATACTTAACAAATGTATTGATTATGGTAATGATTGTTTGTAAGTCTGTGGTGGAACCTCCAAAAAACCTATATATAATGTACATATATATATATATATACACACATACAGTATACACACACACGCACATATATATGTGCGTGTGTGTGTGTATATGTACTATATATATATATATATATATATATACATACACACACACACACACACACATTGTACATATACATAAACATAACTGCAAAGATTGCTGAGAAGCTTGCCAGCATCTACACTGCTTTTTTTAGAAGCCCATATTGTATTAGGTATCAATGGAAACTCAATAATTTGATGTAATTTAAGTCAGCTAATTTTGCAATGCTATTACCTAATAGACTGATACTACTGCCTGGAAAACTTACTAGGATCATTATATTGAAAGTCATCAAAAAGTAAACTGAAAACCTGTGCATATAATTTGCTGTAAAACAGTGAGACGGTGCTGTTCTTCCTGTGCAAAAGCAGCCAGTGATTTTGACTTCTTGGAGTGGAAGCCGGGAATAAGTTAAAACCTGCTGGAAAAATTACTTATGTTTAAATGTTTATCCTTCAGTAAGGCAAATTGGAAAAGCTACAGAAAGTGTTGCCAGGGAAGGGAAAGACAGGACAAGTAGCAATATCTTCTTTGTGACACAAAGAGCTTCAGGGGAAACGTCTTTATTTTGAACTAGTGCGTAATTTGTAGTGGCTTTGTTACACCAAATATTAACTAGGATTAAAAGTTGGGACTCCCGCAATTCTGCTGCCTCATCACTATTGTACCTCTGTAGCCTGAGGCTGTACATGCACCATGGGGTTTTGTTAAATTTTGTGGAAGCAATAAACTTCATACTCAGTCAATACAGTTGCTACGTAAGTAGCAGCTGGTCAAACACATAAACTGAACTGGAACTACAGACACTGAAAAAATATGTGGTCCACTGCAAGTCTGGTTTAGCACATCCACAAATTAAAGGGAAAAGGCAGCAGCATGTTGTTGATATAGTGCTGCTGAAGTTTTCACAGGCGCAGTGTAGATCTAGTCAGCTCGAAGTGTGAGAATGTCTGCTTCTGAATCTAAATGCTATAATCTTATCTGCCCACTAGAGCAGGAAGCAGAGAGGCACTAAATTCCCTTCTGGTGATTGGCTCTGGCATCTTTGGAAGAGCCTCACTGACACACACACACGCACACGCACACACACACACACACACACACTTAATGGACATCCAAGACTGAGGAAAAAGAATCTCTCTGGTTCTACTCCTCTGACTTTGTAATTTAGAGTGAAGATTTCAGTGCTGTATCTTGGGGAGCTATCGTCTGCCTGAAAAGGTTGTTTTGCTGGCTGGCTAACTTAACTGGCGGGGTTACTGTAAGGCTGGCACACAACATTTAAATGTACTTGGATTGTGCCTCAAGTTGAGTTATTCCCCATTTGCACCAGCTGACATCAGAACTGCTAAGAACTGAAATACTGAGGGAAATTAGCCTCTCATGCATTTAATCGTTGTATCTTCTAAACTTATACATTGATAGTATAAAAGTCTTGCGACTTTTCAGTGCCCAAAGATAAGATCAGTATTCATTTTACACATCAAAGTGTGTTTACAGGTCTTACTGCATATGTGAAAAAAGTTCAACAAAGCCTTTTGTGGCTCCAGAGGGAGCTGCGTGAAGTCTGATGTCAGATGTTGTCAAGTGATGTCACTTGAGTCAGCGTCGGCTGGGTCTGAAGACTAGAAGTTTGAAAATGAAATTTTGAATTGAATTGTGAGAAGTTAGAAAGAAGTGAGCTTACCAGACCTCTGTGGCCCGCTCCTCATCTCTGCTTGAGGAAATGAAATAAAAAAGACAATATATCTGGTTCTCTTTTTGTTTTAAACTGTCCATAATGAGTTCAACAATGTTACAGGAGTGCAATGTGTGCAAATCTGTGGAGTACTCTTTTAAGAGATTCAGCTAAACTCTCTCAGTATCATCAATGTGATTAAACTGAAGGGAACAAATAACCAAACCACAGCAGTGGGAGATCATTTTTGCAACAGTGGTTTATAACAGGAATCTGAATGTAAACACACCCGATATTCTCACTGACTGTACAGGATTTACATTAAATGGTGTGTCAAAACTGTTTGTGAAGTTTTTTCGAAGCAGGGACATGAGGCACAGAGTGAAAATACAGTGTCTACTGAAGAAATGTAAGGACCTTTGAGGGGAATTTCATCAGAGCTCCCATGTTGGTGCTTCAAATCTCCTGTGCGCTGTGTGCACTAATGGGCTCCCTACTAGACCCAAGCAGGGCTTCAACAAATCAAGTGGTACTAAACAGCTGCAGTTTACTGTTGACCAATAAGCACTGTCTGATCAAATAAATGTCCAATTTTAATCACTGCCAAGAATGGAGTGCTTACAGTCCAGTTTGTCTTTCTATAATTAGCAGGATATCTCAAAAATGTTAACTTTCAGTGAAATTATTAATTAAAAATGATTAAAGACATTAGTTTTTGTTGCAATCAAGGATCCAGGTGCAGATTGGGGGATTTTTTTAAAGGAGTTCTTAACATTGTAAGAAAAGTAATTTTTCTTCAGTACTTTCTACTAAACTATTGCACTTACCTGAATGAAAACAAACCTGGCACATGTATCCTAGTATTGTTTATTAATATGCGTGTTTGGGTGTAGATTCAGGATTAAAATTTTCTGAAAATTTCTAAACATTTCTACAGGCTATTGTACCATGGCCTTTTCAGCTTTATTGGCTAATATCTTTGGAAAAAATAAAAACAGGATAACTGAGCAGGGATTCATTATTTATAGGAGGTTAGCAACAAAATTTCACAATATATACAATATTTAAAGAGGATGAATGTTTCACGAGAGGAGGTGAAAATAATTTGAATTTTATGGCATTTAGTTATACATTTGACTCTGATTCTCAGGGATAAAATTGAACACTCCCTTCCTCGCTTTGCTTGTTAGCACTTACTCTGTCACACTGCATTATCTATGTGTGTGTGTGTGTGTGTGTGTGTGTGTGTATATTTGTGTTACATGTCAAAATAGCACTATCAGCTGCTGCATCTCAAGAGGGTTCAGTAGGTAAAAGGGAGAGAACAAGACAGAAAGAACAAGACACACAGAAAGACCAAAAATACATTTCTACAGCTTCTATCAATTTCCCCAAGTCCCAAATCCTCTCAGTTGAAGAGTTGTGAACTAAGTCGTTGGACCATTTTTGTCTGTATTGCTGCTCAGCGTCCATCTGTGTCTGTTGCCTTTGATAACAAAGTGCACAACAAGAATACAAATTTGTTGGCTTATTGAAATTTTGATTTTTACATGAATATAGCCAGTGTGGTATGTTTTAATCTAATCAGATCATAAATGTTGGGATTGTAACTGTAACAGCTGTCACTATCTGAGGACTACCTGAGCATTACATGTTAATCAAAAACTGCACATCACTAAATAGACTGCATGAATTAAAGAACAGATATACAGTATGTCTTACAGGGGTGTAAACTTGCGTGCCAGTATTTCCTGCCTCCAGCCAGCTTTTTCCGTTTTTCCAAGCTTGAAAGGAGCCTCACGGTGTGAGGCAGCATCTCAAAGAAACTTGATGTGAGTTGGAGTGAAAGTGACACAGTGAGGTCAGGCTGCACCCTGTGGTGTCACCTGTTCCCACCTGACCCACAAACTGGTACAAGCTCCAGAAACCAGCTGCTGACTCAGTGGGTAAGGGGAGAAGGGTTTGAAGGAGCGGGCCGAGGTGACAGAACAAGTGACGATGCCAAATTGAAGAGAAGAGAAGTTAATGTGAAGTGGGTTAGGTAGAATGGACATCGGAGAGGAAGGGAGAATGAGGGGGAGGTTGAGGGTAGCAGCTCAATGGAGGACGCTGATGAGAAGTTAATGTCAAGTAAGTTGGACAGGAAAGGGTGACTGAGACTGGGAGAGAGGAGGAAGAAAAAAAGAAAAGAGCATCAAAGAACAGAAGATGATGTTATACAGTAAGTGTTAAGAGAAATCCACATCAGCCCCAAGAGCCCTTACCTTGTTGTGTTAGCATCTGTCACGTACAGGAAGGTGTTTGTACAAAGAACCATGCAAGGGTGTGATGTAATTAAAAACTGAGTTCACATCTTTGATGCTTTGTTTCTGATTTCTTAGCCCAAATGAAGCTCCAGGGTATCTTTGGCCCTGAGTTGAGCCTCTAAGGCAGCAGACCTTCTTCTCAGACTGTATACCAGTCCTGCCTCTTTTACCAGAATTTGAAGACCCGAATTCTAACCTTTCGCCTAACAATGACCTTAACAAGTAACCTAACAGTGAATCCACTACTTTGAGTTAGTATAATATTATACAGTATATGTACAGTTACTTTTAATTGTAAAATTGTGTAATTCTGCCCTGTAAACCAAATAAAAAATCTGCAAAAAGTCTATGACATTGTCTTTTAGTCTACAAAGTCCACAAAGTATAAAGCATTGTCACAGCAGTAGTAGAACTACTACTACTATTACTAGTACTATTAAGATAGTGGTTTTCAGTGTTGAACAGCTTTACAGGGTTTGTGGCAGATCTCCTCACATCTCCTCCATTGTCTCTAGTGCATCTGCTGAAGCCTCCCTAGATAGCGGTTTTACAATGTACTGTCAGGTTTTTTTCTATTAAAAGAAAGAAAAAAGGTATTTTGAGGAAATATCAGAAATGTTCCTTTTGGTCTCAGCCAGCTGGGCGGGCCGTGTCAGTGTCTGTGTTTGATTGAGAGCAGCTGGCAAGCTGTGTGGCCAGCAGGGGAACGAGAGACAAAGCAAACAAACTTGTGCTGTAGCTTACAAGCTATGGGCAGACAGTGTTTTGTTATCAGTGGTACTGAAGAGTAAGGACCACACCAGCATCTAAATAGACCGAAGTGACATTTGCAGGCAAGTTTATATCCCGTTTAATGTGCTGAGCAGCCAATTCGATATCTAGCCTGCAAACTGACGTTGGCGGTGCACTTTTCCCCCTTTACCCCGACAAGCTATGGTGCAGGACAAGACGTGTGTTCATGTTTGTAAGCTAGACAAGAAGGAGACTATAGCAGGAAAGCTAATGTTTGTTGTTGTTCAAAGCCTGTGCTCTTGTGTGACAATCTGCCAATGATAGAACGGTGACGTTACTGCTTTACACAAATATGGTTTAAAATGAAGTGATCTTATCAGCTGTATGGAAACAAGTTCTACCATCTATGTTGACGGAGAAATAACAGTATTCTCATGAATTAATGCAAAAATAGGCGGCACCATAATGAAACCAAAAAATATAAATAATGATATAGTATGGATATGTTTTGTCCCATCAGGAATGTTAGGAACCATATAAAGAGTAAAGAGTGCAAACTTGGCAGGAGGGGAGTTATTTCACTCGAGGCACAATAGGTTAAGGCTCATGTCAGCTTCTTGTTAAGGTGGTGGTTCACATGTTCTCATGAGAATATATATATTATAATTCAAGATCAATAAAAACTAAGGTGACTGTTGTGCATGTTCCATCAACAAGCCTTTCGATTTGCAAGATGCTGCCACTTTCTGATTAAAAAGAAGAAAAATACTTCACACATCTATTTCATTAGACAGGTGCGTAGGAGAGGGACGAGTAGATCAAAAGTTAGACAGTGAGTTAGACAGTGTGCAGGAGTTTGCGTTTAAAAAGCAAACTACTTTTTCAGTAGGCAGTTCAGTAATTTATCAGCTCAGTGTGCACAATAACATAAACCTCCATTAATCTTAAGTGCTGGAGTGCACATAGCTTCCATCCGAATACAATAACAAAGTGGAGAAAAACAAGTTGACAACAGGTTTAGTTTTGCAGAGGCTCAGAAATAGCACAAATATATGTACCAGAGGTTGTTTTGAGCTCTTGTGGACGCGCACTACCTAGATTATGTCATCTCATGGGTTTTAAAATATTAACTTTGCTAGGGGAAATGGGCTTGGATGGGAAATAAACTAAAGTGTTGCAATAGCCGGGGACTGTGCAGAAGGAGCACCTCATTGTCTCTTTAAGTGTTTTCTCAAACATAACCACCAGTAATGAGCAGGCCCTGGTTCTCAGAGGAGGCCCTGTTTATTTGATGAGGGATAGGGAACTCATTGTAAATTAAATGACATCGTGCCCTAGGATTGCTTTTATGTAAAAATGTCCTGAATGACTGTCACTAGGGCCGCATAAATCCAGTATTTCAGGAAACAGAAGTGTGTTTCATTGAAAAAAAAATCATTTACTAACTGAAATAACTGGAAAACCTTGCAATCTACTTAATCTATTTAATTCTTAATAAAAATTAAGATGTAAGATGAATTTGGTTGTACTTTTGTGCATATTTGTGTGTGCACACTTGTATATGTGGCAGTGAGACTCATCTGACTGTGGATACAGCAAATAAGCATATTTCTCAAAGTTTTTCTTGGTTTTGTAGACTCACAGGCAGAGAGCAAAACATGGACAGTTCGTTTTTGTTTGTGTGCAATTCCCTGTTGGAAACCTGGTTATTGTTCTTTAAAAAGAGTTTTAAAGCCAAAAGCATATGTTTTTCGAGAGAGGATATCAATAGAGGCTCTATTGCCATTACCAAATGGAAAACCACTGTGGACTTTGTTGCTCTGTAATGATGTCACCCGACTTGCTCCTTTGCGCCCGTCATAATTACAAAGGCATAGACATACACATATGTCGTTTTGGGGCCCTTGCTGAAACGACTGATGCTATTGTTCTGAGCCTCAGCAGCATCTGCCTGGAAATGCATGTCAGGTTTGTGTGCTGATCACTAGACTATATGCACTATATGCATTGACTGGAGGTAATTTTAAACTTCATGTCAACATTGCAGGAATTTGCCGTAAACAATGAAACTAGTGACTGATATGTGCAGCTGGGTATGTCAGCCATGCTGTTACACCAGCTCAGCAGGCGATGACTGTGCTCTGAAGAGATGTGTAGTGAGTATTCCCAGGGGACTGGGAACACTAATATGAATGACTGAAAGACATAAGAAAGAGGACGTGAGTGGAGAGCAGGAGGGTTAGACCAAGAGTAGGAGAAAGGGTAGAAAAAAGAGGGATGTAATCCATGATCCAGATGGAGGGAGGCTTGCTGTTGGGAGCAGCAGGGGATTGGGGCTCTCAGTTAATGTGACGGGCATGCTGGGTAAAAATAGCCCGGGGAAGCAGGGCAGGAGTCCTCTATGATGAATAATACACAGAGGAGGAGGGAGGAGGGGTGGAGTGTGGAGAGGAGGGGGCACTGGTTCTCTTAGATAATAATATAATTAATTACAGGAATTCTAATTTCTCATTACCCATCTAGTCTCTAAAATGACAATGACAAATGATGTCGAGTCTTTTTTTTGTTTACACTTGATTATATTAAAAATGTCAATATTTGAAGGTTGAGGATAAGTCAAAACATGCCATTACTCATGTGAGACCACAGAACAGAGAGCATTACAAAACCATTCGGGTCTTACAGAAGTGAGGGGAGAAATGTGGGGCTTTTATGCCCACTATATCCACAGAGACACAGGGATATGCAGTAAACTCTTTCTCTCTTTATCAAATATTCACACAGGGGAGAAATGCATTGTATAACACAGATTCCTGCAGATTTGTCTAAGACACTTTGTACTGTGCATCAATAAAGATACATTTTATTCTATAAATTCAACAGGCGGCACCCTCATAAATTTCATTTTCTGTCAATGAAAAGCCCTCAGCACCTCTATGTGCATTACCATTACCATAACATTACCAGACTGCCATAATCCAGACAGGGAAATATAAACTAAGAAAGCATTGGTGTTTTGTGGACAATCTGTTAGCCACACAACCTTGAACAAAAACACCATTTCTTGTCCCAAGTTACGTGTACAGACGACAGAGAAGAGTAAATTTAACACTGCACTGCATTTGATGTAGAACCCTTATGTATTTTTTATCACTTCCTCCATCAAACTCGGGCCCAGGGTTAAAGTTCCTACAACCTGTCCTCAATGAATGAATGTGTCTGGTCACACTCCACTCACTCCATCGCACAGTAGAAAATATCGCTCCAGAAAAAATAGGAAACCTAATCCATGTCAAATTCAACAATGACAGTGTGTTTCAGCCAGAGTTCCTTATTGAATGCTAGCAGTAGCGGCAGCGCATTGTTTGAGCTTTACTTGTGGAAAATTGATTGCCACAAGCATTATGTCGCTGAATGAGTTTGTTTACCCTGCTCAGTTTACAAAAATGATGGGGGAGATGTTGCAGCCACTCAGTTCTAAACTAATCACCCTGTCTCTCGATAACACAACAAAACAATGATGAATTTGTCTCAGTGAAAAAGGTAGATGAATCACGCTGTCCGTTGTTTGAGTGACAATCTCACAGACTGACCATAATGCCTTGCTAATTGCCAATTCAGCTCTGTGGGGTGGAGAGCTTTTACAACCACGATGTGTCTGTACATATCTGTGAAAGTGGTGCACCGTAATCATAACGTCTTTGATAAAACTGTCTATCAAACAGGAGCTGTATGTATGTGGGTCTCTTGTGGTGCTCTTGACTGAATGGGTCTTTAAATGCAGCATCTTGACTGAGATTATGAAGCACTTGAAGATGGACAGCATCCATCTGAGGTTAGATTGACTGCTTTAAATCATCATATTTTTCTTCTTCCTTAGTCCTAATTATTTTCTGGAACATTTTGTAGACTTCAAAGACTTGGATAAAATCTCTTCTGCATGTCTACAGTATATATATGTGTGTGTGTGTGTGTGTGTGTGTGTGTGTGTGTGTGTGTGTGTGTACCCTTGTGTACAGTACCCATGTGAGTATGCATGTAAGTGGGGAGGGAGACTGTGTGGCGAAGGATGTTAAAGTGGTGGGGATCTACAACCAGAGGCTAAAAATGGACTCAAAGTGTTTGCCATCCTCTTTGCCTGCTGGAAGTGAAACCGACATTCAAATATTTAAATGACAATGCTTGTGTGACATTGAACACTTTTAGCAGATTTATCAACTCAAGTAGAAAGAATGAAGGGGGGGCAAAGTGAAAAGTTTAAACCAGTGAATAAAGTGGGAGGGAGGGAGACAGAAAGAGTGTCTGCTTTGAAATGTAAAAAGCTATTTATTTTAAGTTCTGTTTAGTGGAGCATGCCCTGCACAGAAAAACATCATTACACAAATATATGAAGCTTGTTTATCAAATCGCAAAAGCTGCAAGACGCTGCTACGAAGCTCTGCAGTTGCTTTAGTGAGTAGAGTGCACAGTGGGAAGTGTGTGGTTTCAAATACTTTTTTTTCCAAATGGGTGTTTGGGTTTATTTGTGACTTAACTAAACCTACATTGTACACCCTAACCATGAAATAGCTGTTGTTCAATCTGTTCTTTCAGTCTGCTTTGTGATCACTGAGAGGCATGCAAGGGACGGAGAACAGATGTTTAACTGTACAAAGGATGAAGACACCCATTTAGTAGGGTGTAACAAAATAAAAGATATTATCAATATCTTGGAATATCGTAAAGGATAAGGCTGGCGTTACATTTTTCTCATTGTAAAAAATGGTCATGAAGAGACCAAAACCAACAATTGGTTAGTCTGTCAATTTAAAAACTACTCAGGAATATCTCCTGTCATCTTTTAAAAGCAGCTAGGCACTGTAGTTTACAGCAAATATTACTCAAACAGGAGTAAATGATGCATTTGTTAAGGACTATTTTCAGCTGCGGATTAATACATATTTGGTGCGCAACAGAGTATTTATGGCAGCAGGATGGTGTTTGTGGGATTGACTCAAAACAAACAAACTTTGCAATTAAGGAAAATGTCATCCAGTAAAGCGGTGTGGCTCACACAGAGGAATAAGCTACATCAGGCTTCGGCTACGCAGGCTATTCAGGCTAGTCTTCTCATGCTATTAATTGACAATAAGAAAGATATAGAATATCAAAAGCCTTATTCTTTAATTTGTTAGATTGTCCAGTACAGCTTTTAAATATCATACACACATAAAGCAAAAGGTTTTGCATTGTCTCTCACCCATCTATTCATTGTCTAAGAAAACGTCTCTTCTTTTACTCACACACCAGCCCAGGAACACACACTTAACACACAAATTAAAACACAGTACATGCAAACAAACAGAAAGAGAAAAACCAGTTTTCTTTTTTTCCCTAAAATGGATGGTGGGAGTGAATGACATTGTAATAAAACATGTTCTATTCAACACAGCAACGGCTTGTTTTTTGTTGCAAAATCAATGGCCATGCTTCACTGTACCTCATCTTGTCTAAGAATGCCCTCTGTGGCTAAAAAGGAGTCATATTCTATCAGACTAAACACTAAACAAGAGGCAACCATATGACTGCTGACTGCACATTGACAATAAAAACATGTATCCTCATTTAATTTACAATCCCAAGGTTTTATGACAGTGAAAACAGTATATTGATAAATATATAACAGCTTTCTGTATTTCTGCTCTTTGTTTTCATTCATATAATGTCTGACCTTGAACTCTGCAGCTTTAAATAGGCTGCACAAAACGCAAAACATACATCTTCACAAAGCCAATTGTGGGTGGTACCTCAGCTAGCATAACACATGCTCTGTTTACATCTGCCAATTCGACATTGGCAGCACAAACATCTGTCGAGATGAAGAGAACTGTCGGTTAATCTGGCACTCAGTGAGAGATTTTGATGCCGGTGGCTCGGGTGCCAGCCGTTGTGTCCCAAACAAGGGATTGCGAGTGCGGTGTGGAGTGAGCAAAGGAGTAGCTGATTGTAGCACCATATTAGCTGACCCCAGATGTGTACTGAACATCAAATCCTCTGCAGTAATTCCACTTGCTGCTCCAAATACCAATCGAGGGCTGCTGGTTGCCATGGCAACGGCACTCCTGTCCAATATAGCAAGCAGGTCTGCCAGTCGCTCTGTTTCTCTCTTTCCTTCTCTTTTCCCCTTCTCTCGCTCTCTCATCTTCCTTGCTGTTTAATCTTTGTGTTGCATGTGTAAATACCACAGCATGGATTTGCTACAATGTTTGCTTTTTACTTTTTTTTTTTGGGCTGTGGTATGACTGGCCCCATGCTGACAGCCCATATTTATGGACCGTGCCTTTAATGTACTGTAAGAAGGGGTTGAGGGATTTTTTCAGATGCCAGTGAGTGCTCTGATCGTGTTTGATGTGAACCGACAAGATGAAACAGAAGCATTTGACTTTGAATCCCAATTTGCGAGGCTAGATTTGTGAGTAATCCGATATCTATTGACAGTCCTCTACACTGAGTATGATCCGCTTTTCGTCTGGGGTGCAATGTGGGTTCAGCTGCACTTGCACTTTTGGTATAAAATGGTTACTGATAATTCAGAAAACGTATATGGACCATTGACCATAAGCTCCAACTGCATTATGTATTTACACACAGAATGAAATGGGATGTTCGTGGCTGTTTTGTTTTTGTTCAAAAGATCCTCCTTTATGTAATTTAACAAATGGTGCTAACCTATTTGTGCTGGTGCCTTCTTGAATCAATCCACCATACTTCACTGCCCAGTCCCAGATTCACCAGACTGCCCTTTTCCACTTGGCTGCTCATGTGCCAGGCTGTGGTGCCCACTGCCAGAGCTTTGCCCTCTTCCAGCCTACTGCCCCTCCTCCGCCTTATGCAGCCTTCACAAGGCACTCTCCTCTCACCTTGCCTGCCTGACAGTCAGGCCCCTATCAGTCTACACTAAGATATAACAGTCTGATAGAGCAAAAAGCAGCTGTGTCACAGATGTGACATGCTTTAGAGCAGCAACTCTTGTTTGTGGGTTTAGTTGACTTTTAGCTGATTTATCACCAGGCAAAGAGCAGGACTTTGACACCAGAGTTCAAGGTTCGCATCCAGAGTCCCATCAGTAGTTAGGTTTAGCCAGCAAAAGCACTGTGGTTAAGGTTAAGGAAAGATCGTGGTTTTGGTTAAATGTTTATTGTGTCTCAAGCCACTGCAGATTTTTTCTGTATTATACCAAGACCACAGTCTTTCCCTAACCTTAAACGAGTACCTAAATCTAACCATACAACCTTAGGTCATACTTAAACACAACAACACTGGACAGACGTTTCAAAGCTCTTGCTTAGATCACCCGGGCCACTGGGAATATCTGGCCAAGAAAACACAGCCATCTTAATCTGCTTTCACAGCTAAGCATATTTAGCCAACAGGATTACAAGCATGACCATCACAGCATGCATGTGTCAGCGCAGAATATCAAATCAATGTTTGGCGAATGCATAAGCCTCTTATAGATCCACAAGGGAAAAGCACAAACCAAATTATTTTGAGGTGTGAGGAGTGGTGTCTGAGTTGGACGAATGCATTTTCAGAAATCTTAACAGCTCACTAATTAGTGCTGCTAATTATTCTTTCATTAATGAACTTGTGTTTGTTCAGGGGTGATAAACACAGCCTAAGGAGGAGCTGGTGGAAGGTCTGAGGCATGAAATTTACTGTACTGTACATATGTGGCACAAAAAAAATCACTGTTTAAATAGCATGCAAATTTTAATTGCAAAATGCAATATTCTTGAGTAGCAGCCAAAGGCACAACATTATAGACAGTAAGCATTAAGGAAAAGATAATGAACCTAAGGACTGGCCAAAATTCGCTTTTTCTGTTTTTTCTTAATTGGGTGAATAGCATTTTGTATATAAATAAAATTCAAGATTGAAAGTTCCAGAAACCACAAATAAATAAAAACCAGAAAAGTTTATCTATTCTAATTTTCAGCTAGCTTGACATTACACTACTGGACACAGACGGAACTAAATATCTGTAATTTGTTCTGGAGGTGCAGCTCTTAGAGTGTGACGTTGGAGCCGGGATCCTACACACAGGATGAGAGAAGGCTAGTTTGTGTACTGCTACTGTATGACTGAGCCAGATACCACAGTAGTGAGATGAATCACATCTTGAACGCTGCCAAGGAGAAACCAAAACCGGCAAAAGTCAGAGGGAAAAGGAACTCCACGGGGCCCTGATAAACCATCAGGTGCTAATGAAATCTTCAGGAGCTCTTGTGATTCAGGGTTTTTTTTGGAGGATTTTAAATATGAACATAACACCTTTATCTTTTACATGCATCACTCAACTCCATCCCACTTGGAGCACAGAAATCTTCCTCTGTAAAAAATAAACATCTATTTTAAATGGTTTCCTTGACTACACGGCATCCTAGGCATATCCATTAATAGCACACTGTGACGTTGACGCTGGATTCTTTCCCTGAATAATGGGTGAGAAAAGCAGAGAAGAAGAAAATGTAAACCTCTTGGTACAGGGAATTTTTTCCCCTCTGCTCAAAGACTCTCAAAGGAACGAGAAAACAAAATGTTTGGCCACTATAAGAACTATTGGGATTCAACTGTCTAATCCATAGCACAGGGCAGTGTAGGAGATTAGGGCTGACAAGACCTTTAGCCATGAAGAAAGAGCGGTTTTGTGTTGAGCTCGCTGAGGCGTCGGGGAAGAAACCATCAATAGCGACACAGCTCCAGTGATACTGATATTTGCGGTGTTGACCTGCCTCAGGGAGCGTAACACCAGGTATGAGGAGGAGCAAGTGGCTTTCTTTTCAGCGCGGCAGGAAAAGTGATAAATACACTCACCTCCACATCTGACTCAATAGAAAAGCAGTTTGGGGGTTCAATTGGTCTGGTTCAGTTCAATTAAAGGTGTACACAAACAGCCTGGACAATTGCACTAGGTCAATCTAAGCCTAACGCCGAAGGACAAGCCTCCACGCACTTTAACGCCTCGTCGCTACTTTCCCACTTAAAGGGAAAAAAAACCCAAGCAATTTTCCACTGATACACACCTACACAGACGATAAATAGTCACACTATAAAGAGAGAGTGAGGGATATGGAGCGACAGATGAGAAAGGTAATGAAAAGGAGAGAGGAGTGAAGGAACAGTTCAATCTGAAATAATGGCTTCATTAGATGTTAACACAGCAAGTGAGGCAAATGATATAAATGGACGGAGGGGAACATAATATGTAATAGTTGTGGCTCCGTGAAGGATGTATTTGGTGCTCTAACGTGCATCTCTGTCTATTTTTCTGCCTAGACTTCTGTCATAAGAGCAGGTTAACAAGAGAGGCATTGTTTTGTACAATTCTAGACTTATGAGCCTTCAAAAACCATTAGGACGCAATGGGAGATTTGCAGGCAGCTACGCGACATTGCCTATCTATTACAGCAGCTTCCTTTGCTGGAGACAAAATCAATTTCAATTAAAACCAACGCTGGCCAAGACAGGCCCCCACTTTTGGACTGAGAGATGGGCGGAGATAGCGAATGACAGCTTCAACATAAGCTGCTGACAAGCACGTGGGGCATGTATTAATTTGACCCAGAAGTTAGGAGCAGATGAGCACTTGGACCTGCTTGACGTGGTAAAAGCTTCAACGATCCATTGATCAAAGCTTACATAATCCATATTCTCATGGGTGACCTTTTGAGTTGTGTCTTGAATTCATTTTTTATTTTTCATTACTTGAGTAATGAAGTCAAGTCAGTAAATGCACACATAATCCATACAGGTAACAAGAAGAGCAAGAGAGGGGCTACACTCCACAGCCAGCAGTTAGACACAGACAACAGACATGCGTATGACGCGGTTCTACTCAATGCATGTTCGACCTGCGATGGACCCATTCGTATGAGACATCTGTCACCCTGCTTCTCACTGTTAACAGAAACTGCAGTCTGCAGTGTAGTTCATAAATTTCACTGCTAAACCTGAGAATTACAATGAATTACGAATCATTAATCAATAAAATCATTTCCAGATAAAAGTTGACTTTCAGTTTCACCTCTCTATCTGTCCATATACACGCTTCCTCTCTCTTGATCGCCCGTGTGTGTGTGTGTGTGCTTTCTCTCATTCTTATGGAAACATAGGGCTTTACACACTCCTTTATAATTTCATTGAAATTTTATGAACTTTCATTGTCATTTTTTCTTGAGAATCTTTAGGGGTTGTAAAGACAATCTAATACGGATCAGGAAACCAATTGAATAAAAATCCACACTGAATAAATGTCAGACTCTAGCGTGTCCACTGCTGCCCAACATTTTTATACCACATTTTCAATCTGCAAAACATGCGAGCTTAAATATGCCACCACACGCCTCACTACTCATTTAAGGAAGCGAGTGCGCTAACAGTAACACAAGTGTAAGCAGCTTACACTACTTCCTAACTTGTCCCCAAATTTCTCCCGGTTTAAGGCAAAACTAAAACTGTGAGCTGCTTTATTCACAGACAGTCAAGTCAAGGACATGTGCTGTTGACAAGTGTTGTTAAAAATACCAAACTTAAGGGTGCCGTGAGGAGTTTTCTTGCAAACAAACAAAAGTTGTGTTTACAGTTACTGTTACTCACCAAAACTCATAGTGCGTATCCTTGGGGTCTAAAAATGTGTTGAATCGATTTCTTTCCTCATAAAACAGAGATCACATTAAAAGTTTGAATCCTGTATTGTTTACATCCATGTTTGCTTGCTAGCAGAATTCTTCTTCACTGCCTTTGTTGGCGCATTGCTGCATCTCTTGGCGTGTTACTGCCACCTGTCGATCAGTAAGGTATATCGCATCACCCTTGTGGGCATGCATGTGCGTCCTCGTTCGCATGCAGGAGACAAACAAAACTGGGACCCACTTGTAAAAAAACTGCTCCATAGCGCTACTAGAGGGCAAAAACTCCACAGAGTGCCTTTAAATGGATGACACTGACCCGGGAACTGAGGTAAACAATACCCAGTCAGTCCATTTCAGTGAAAAATCTATCCTCCTTGCTAAAAAGATACCTGGTGTATCACTACCATGTTTACTGTTGTTGGTGTGGCAGTACACAGAATTAGGGTATTTCAGACTCTGTTCTTAAAGTTAAAAAATAAGTATATATTAATCTTTTTTAATGTAGTTACTCAAAACTACTAATCGAACGGGCTTTTAATCACTGTGCATTGTATCATGTATCAAGTATTAGTATCAGTATAGTTTTTGTTTTGGATTGTGGACCATGTATGTATAAAATTATCTGAGAGGGAGAGATGCATGCCACTAATATTTTTTAATAATATAATTATTTCTAATAATTCTGGTACAAATAACACACAGACAATGCACATTACCTAGCCCTCCAAAGAAAATTCTCAAAAGACAACAAGGCAAACACAGCTGTACTCTGTAACCTTGGATTACAAAAAGACAAGTGATGTCATATTTTACTTTTAGATTTTACTCATCGAATTTTAAACTTCAACAAGACAGGATGTCTGAATAATTCACGAGAAGAAACAGGACAACAACACTTGACGTGTACAACAGCACAATTCTACTTCTAATCTACAATAGCAAATAACAAATCTTGGTTATTAGTCTCTACTTGGCTACAATTTGTGCCATTCAGTCAGTGCACATAACATGTCACATATGTCATGTGACATAAGTAGGTAATCCGTGCAAACTGTGACAGGCCATTATACAGTCTTCAGCGAAGACAAACCGTGACCTTTCATGGTCGTGGGTGGCCATGTTGTCATGCTCTTTGGTCAAGTGCACAGGAATCCCCACAATCTCCTCCCACTCACTCATACATACTCACATGAGCAGACACGGACACACATACAGTACACTTGCTGCACACATGGGCATACGCATGCACACACAGATATAACATACTATTGTTCACTGATGCAAATACACACACGCAAAGACAACCACCCCCCAATCATGCAATCCCTTTCATTAATAAACTATGCCTGTGCCTGGAGAGGAGTTCAAGCATGAAAGACAAAAGCATTACGCAACGCACGCATGGAATTCTAAATCACAGGCTCAGCTTTGGGTTTTCACAAGTGGGAGTGTTAGCCTTAAATAGCTCGGATTATAACGAGGGTTGCTTCACGCTGGGTTTGCCTCATCCAGTCCTGCATGCCTCTGTGGCAGGGGTGGGCTAATGTGCTGCTAACTGCCTTGAGAAAGTGACAAACAAACTGATTCCAGACCAGCCCTTCAGAATAGATGTGCCCTTTTCTTGTCGGTTCTTAAAGGATGAGGCTGGCGATATTTCTTATATAGACCAAAACCAACAACTAATTGATCCTTCTAACGAGTATTGCTTGTGAAGCCAAAGCCTGATATAACTTATTCTTCTGTGCAATAGACCATTGTTGTTCAAAAACTACTAAAAACACAGCAGTGAGCCACACTGTTGCACTGGGTGACAAGCTCCTTCATTATAGTGAACACAACCACTGTAGTTTAATTTGAGTTAATCCAACATACACTGTTCTGATGCTGTGAACACTCACTGTAGCACCAAATGTGTATTAATCCATGGCTGAAAATAATCCCCAACAAACACACTATTCACTCCTGTTTGACTTTGACGGTTTCCTGAAACTTATATTCTCTACTTGTTTGCAGAATTAACGTTTTTACTAACCTTAAAAAAAAAAAAAAAAAGTTTATATTTGTGACCCGTTTTTAAAGATTCACATCTTCAGTGGGAACCAATGGTGCAACAGACATTCAGAGCTCAGAATGTACTGAGAGATGGAGATGGATGGAATACATTGTTGGTTTTGGTCTTTTCTTGGGAGACATATGCCTGAGTTTCAGCCATTTGCACAGTCCACTTCCGTCTCACTGCTGAAAAACCTTTAACTCACTTGGCTCTCTTTATCATTATATTACATGTACATGTCTTCCTGTGTGGTTTGTAAAGACTTTATAAGACTAATTGATACAGGAAATGCCTACACCAAAATTCACTGCATCAGTGTCTGTAAAATATTATACATAAACTGCTTGTCTTGATTAATAGATTTGGACACTCCACTTTCAAATCCTGGTCGTATCCTTTTCAATACCATCATAAATTCTAAGTTCATTTTGTGATATAAATTTCAGTGTCATTTATAGAGCCCTAATTTCTTCTTCTTCATGTTATAAGTCACAATATGTTACCTGTAGAAGTCATTGCATTATATTTTCACCTTTTCACCTACATGTATTTTGGTCCAGTTCTAGTTCCTACAACTGAAACCTCACAACAATAAAATAATGTGCAAAGAGTTCAGTTTCGACCTTCTAAAAGGTTCTAAAAATAACTTTTTTCCTAAATGTTTTTTTGTTTGTTTTTTACAGTGAAAGGGCTATAACTGATATAGTGAACTATTAATTATAACTTTCTAGAACAGAACTTAGTCAGCAAAAGCAAAAAGGTTTCTCAAAGGTTAGGGGTTTGACTCTCTCTGAGGTGACCTTTTAGGAACCGTGAGTGTGTGGGCCTACTGTACCATTACTGAGTATTTAATGTAGTTCTGGCTGCTTCTCATATAGGTATTAAACGTTGCCCCAAATACAGCCTGATTATGGTGCCTAATACTAATCTCACCAGCCTGGAATAGTATGATGGAGTTTGAATGTCAGTCCAGTCCAGCCTGAGTTCAGTCACCAGATGATTCCTGCACTGCCGTCAAAGCACCTGAATCTCCCCAGATAGGGCCTGATGGAGGACATTAAGTCCAACCCTCTTCCTTAATACTTTTATAAACTAAAATATTTTCTGTAATGCTAAGGAAAGATTATAAGGACAGATGGGATTAGGAAGCAGAGAACTTGGGAAGCAGAGATTTCACTCAGAAGTTCACTGTGATGTACAATTTGTTTTAAGAACAACAGAAAAGACACAAGCACGTTAGCCATGTTTTTAGCATGTAGTTCTTACTTTTTGAGAAAACAAATGACCACCTATGAAAAAAAGTAATTCTCTTAAAATAGCAGGTATGGGGTAAACCTACAGACAATTATGTAGTCAGTATTTAAATTAGCGCAGAGAGAAAGAAGGTGATTGACTTTTATTTTGTTTGTTTTCTAGGTGTGGGATGTATTGTAGTTGTACCATATTTTTTGCAAATAAAGAAAGACACAGAAAGACCTGTTGTGGCATCATCTAAAGGTGTTTCAGTGGTTTTCTTTTTTTACACATACAGTTAAGTCAGTGAAACCTTAGTAAAAAAAACACATGAAATAATATAGAGGTGTAAGATGCGAGATCATTATACTGTGAGTGTGATACTTAAATCCTTTTGTTAGTTTGTTGGTGTATATCCAGCTGAGAATACACAATATTGGAGAAGGATCCCTCATCAAATGTATGTTTAATCAGTGCTGGCAGATCCAGAACGACAGAGGGCTGAGCTGGATTGATGCAATGTCACCTCCTACAGTGCTCCTCGTCTGGTAGTCTATTCAGGTGTGATAGATGACACAAACAGCGAATCTTACAAAGGCTTTGTCCTCCCAAGATCTATGAAGTGTCTTTATTCCCCAGAAATCAGAGAGCAATCCATCATTAAAATTGAAGACGTGGTTGCCTTGCAACCGTTTGAGAAGCACAGGGCTTCTGAAGGCTGTGGTGTGTGCATATGGAAATCTGCATGTCTTCCTAGCAAGAATGAGGGCAAAGGATTGTGTTTGTGCCTTTTATTTCAAATCTTGTGCAGCTTTTTGATATGGAAATGGTTGAGGTTACTGTTCAGCTCATTCTCAAGGCTTTGTCTCTTGCTCTCGATAAGCCTTGAGAGAGTAAGAAAGTGAAAGGGATGGTAAATTGGGGCTAAAACAAGAGAATAGAAAGTCGAAAGTGAGTGTGTTTGTCCGTGTGTGTGCATGCGTGTGAGAAGAGAGAGAGAAAGAGACAGTGAGAGAGAAAGTGATAGAGAGAGAAAGAGAGACCTCGTTTGCCAAGGCTGTTGTGTCTCCAATGTGGTGGTGGAGCCACTGCAATGCACCAAAACCAAGGGGAGAGAGGGTGTAAGAGTGAGGGGGTGGGTAGAGAGAGAGAGAGAGAGAAAGAAAGATAGAGAGAGGAGAGGAAAGAGAGGGAGTCAAAAAAACATAGAGGGGGTAACGGCAGTGGCAAAAAGAGATGTTATCAAGAAAGAGAAGAAGGATCGCATAGAGACGGGTGGCAGAGAACGCAAGAAAACCTGGAGTGTGACGGAGTGTGTGTTTGAGAGAGGCACAAAAAAACCTATTTGCCATCCATCTAGCTTTAGCTCACGTCACTAAAATCGCTAAAATTCAAGATGTCAGTATTTCAGTTTTTCCTTTCACCTTGTTATTCACAGAGACAGTCCTGATCCCTGCTGCTAGAACGCAACACACATCTGCACGCTCTTTGACCGCACACACAAAATGCAGGCAGCGCAGTCTACCTATCAGCCTCTCCACACACCATTAACAAAGCAAGCCAACCAAACACCCATTCACACACTGGTGATTTCTGCCATCCATTCAGCGGGCCAGACAGGCAAAGTGGCCCAGAGCTGAATGAACATAATACTAGAAGAGAGAGTGAGAGAGAGCGAGAGAGAGAGAGAGAGAAATATGTTGGCTAGAAAAGAGAGAGAGTTTGGATGCAGGTGAAAAAGTGCAAAATCATACTTAAAAATGATTGAGAGCGGGCATTCTGGACACATCAGGTGGACATATGATAAAGATAGATCATGCACGCAGCAGAGCTGTAATGTCTGCAGTTTACCTGGCCGACAACAAGCACATGGTGGGAAAACAAATGACTGCGGAGGCAGAGGATCATAATGTGCCTCCTGCAAATACACGTCGGTACAGCAACTCCAGAAGCACTCGGCTTTTGGCAGACAGATAAAGGGAAGGTCACAGAGACATGAAAAGGGAAGGTGAGAAAGAGAGCAAACACCAGAGAGGGAAAGAAAGGGAGAGGATTAATAGGTTGTCATGACTCAATCCACTCTTAGAGCAACTGTGGGGCTGATGCCCAAAATGGATAGTGGCCGTGTGTCTAAATAAACTTCGTGCACTTGTAGTAAAGAGATGTATGGATGGATAGAAGGCAGGGCAAAATAAGGATCTTACACAAATTTTGTCACAATTTGCCTTTCCACAAAAGTACATCATTGTGGCATACATTACGATTAATGGGGCGATTATAAACAAGAAAATTAATCTGCAACTATTTTCATAACAATTTTTTATGTGTCACTTTTCAAGCACAAATTTTCCAAAGCTGAAATTAACATAATCAAATTGGTTGTTTTTTTTCAACCAACAGTCCTAAACCTAAAAAGGCATTCACTTTACTTTTATAGAAGACTAAGAGAATATTCACATTTGAGAAGGTGTAACCAGTGACGTTTTGGGGCATTTTCGCTTACTTGAACGATTAATTGATTATCAACTGATTAATCAACTTATCGTTTCAGCGCTAACAGGAACACAACAGATTTCGGGGGTTGGCTAGCAACCTGACCAGTCAATCAATATGTGCTCCTTTCTGTCTGACAACACAATCTATATATGTCGATGGAAACAGTCGTTATGTGCGAAACATCTAATCTTTGCAGGTTTAAATAATCTTAAGATCTTTTCCCAACTTTAAACAGTTTTCCATACAGAATTTTACATTCACAGCTTTAATCCTGTGTCACTTTGTCACCTGTGTCACTTAAAATTCAGTCACTTTGTACTGTAACTTTGCTCACCTTAAAGCTTGAAATTACATGTTTCACCAGCTTTCATGAGTGCATCATTGAGGACAGCCTGGTCTGTCTTTAAATGCTCTTGGAAATATAATTACAGTACAAGCTGAGCACACATGAACAACACAGCAAAGTGGTAAATACACCAGGGAAGTTGAAGCTTCTTGGTTGCTGAGATTTATGGGGTGGAGAGCCACATCAACAACTGAGGGTAAATGTGATCTATTATTATTGTTATGTTATATATAATATAAGCTATCTGTCATGTATCTTATTCTGTCCTTGCTTGGCATCCTACACAATGTGATGTTATTATATGTTTCTATTGCCACGATACAGTATATTTTACATTTTTAGCTGACACAAATGTATGCTTTAGTAAGATATTTAAAACAGCAATTGCAGCGCATGATGTTGTACTCTGTCCTCTTTACTCTGTTGAAACAAAATTAAGTAGCTAGATGTTGCTTGAGTCTAAAAGAAAAGCATTATTATTATCCAAAAGCACAGTGAATGTCAAGCCACATTAACATCTTTCTATAACTCAGATGCTGATGTTTACAGAGCAGTTGAAGGCAGCATCAGGCACTGCGAGCCAAGTAATTTAAGAAAAGCAGTTCATGTGAAAACGAAAGCAAATGCTTGCAAGATGCCATAGACTCTGCAACGTTTGACAAGCAACGGATAGTTCCTAGTAAAACAGCAAAAAATAAAGTTTTCGATTTCGACTATTAACTGCCTAAACTACAACCTGAAGTCAAAAATCTAGTCATACCTATTGCTATCTGTCTATTAATCTCCCTCACAGATTGGAAGTTGTGTAGTTGTTGTTTCAATTCCGAAATTAAAATAAATTAGGTCCAAAAACTTGTTTTGACAAGTAACAAAACTACAACATACACAACACCTACATTAAGGCCCCTGGCAGAGGTAAGCCAAATACCAGCCACCAACTGTTTATCCAATCTATACAAGTGTATTCTATCTCTACTTCTACAATTTATGCAATGTATTCTATGTGTGCAGTTCCACAGTTTTAGCCACTATAGTGCACTGTATGTGTACATACGTGCTTATGCATGCATCTGTGGCCACATGCATAATGTGTGCATGCATACAAAGTAAGTGTTACGAATGTGCATTAATGTTGTTTTGTATGTTATTTTTTGTATTTTGTGACTATTCCCTGAAGCATAACTGGAATAAAATTAATACATTAATAAATAAAAGCCCCTATAACAAATACTATGTTATAAGGTCTTGCTTAAGTAGATAACCAAAATCAAACTCAGAACTTAAAGTGATTAAAGTAATCAGAGAAGCATAAGACTAGCAGCAGAAGCAGTGTTAAGCTCATTAGTGTTATGCAACCACATACACAAATATGCATTACATAAAACACCTAATTCTTTAATATTAAAGTGTTTACTAATTATGACTGTATAAAAAATACCCATTGATACATTTTAATTTATAGCCTAAATGGCTGGTTATTGAGTGAAGTACAATTGTCACTCAATCAATTTACTGCAAATTAAAACAATATCTAATGTACTGAACTATTAGACACTAAACTATTTACATTTTTAACACTTTTTGATATTATCATTCATTTTAATTACTTCCAGTACTGCCAAACCCACTGTGAATCAACATTGCACATTGCAGTTCAACACAACACAGTGTTTTGGGTGGTGGACCAACAAAACCAAAAAAATATAGTTCATACAATATAATCTTCAACAGTCTTGCTGTACAAAAGCTAATGGCAACACAAGACTGTTGTACACTAACTGCCCAGCACTGAATGGTGGACAAAGTAAATAGGTGAATGTAAAAGAAAGCTAGATATTTTTCTAAGGAGTCAGAGGACCAAAACAGGGCTAAAACACTGTGAACATTGATTGGACATATGTTCAACAGGTGGCCAGAGAGGGTACTCTAGATACCCATGTTGCTCTGTATATTTAAGTAGGTAACTGTTTGCTAACTTGTTAGCCATGAAAAATGATATAAGCTAAACACTCCTTGCTGTGAATATTGATTTTTTTCAAGCATTCTGCCAAAAAAACCTTCAGGATTTATTTCTGTGACATGCCATTATTTATTACTGTCAAATTAAAGACTGATTTTCAAAAAATATGAATACTTTTTATCTGGGGAACTAACTGGGCCAGCTAACATCAGACAGCAAAAAAAAAAAAAAAAAAACAGCTGCATGAGCAAGTGTGTGCATTTCTATAGGGTATATAGTATAGCATGGCAAAAAATATGTCAAATTAGAAAGCAAAAACAAATAACTAATTTTGAAATTACATTTAGCTTGAAATAATTTATTCATACAGCAGACTTTTACAAAACAACAGCAATATGAATCGTATCGTGATACAATTTGACCGAAAATGAATAAATGGTAATAGTGAATTATCATCCAGCCCAACTGTAGATGGAAGAATGTCTCAATAATGTCTGTATTATATCAGTTGGTTATATAAAAATGACAGTTAAATAATTATAAAGATGCAGCCATACTGTCTACTTTTGCCTAAGAATGCTGCTGTTTTTTAATAATATTTTTTAAATAAGTGTTTCATGTTGACATGACTACAACTGCAGGTCTAAAAGTACCATGGCTGCAGCTCTGCAATTGGATCATACTGGTCAGAGCAGGTGTCTGAACTGACATAATCCCATTGGCAAGACAAACAACCTGTAATTCTTTAGTCTATTTGGAGAACCAAATTAGGTAATGGTGTGTGGTGAGCTGTCAGAGAAGCATACATCTGATTTTCAAAGATATTAATTGCCAAGATCTCCTTTTATTGCCCTTGTGGCTAACATCATTGATTTATGCACTGTAAGACAATGAAGTATTTGGAAATTGACCCAGGCCTGCTCTGCAGTCGCCCTCTTGACATTGCGCCACAGCAGTGGCATGCATGGTAATGGTGATGGAGAGTGTGTACCCCCAACCGAGCGCAACGAGCTGACAGAACCTTTGGACTGTGGAAAGAACTGGGCTGTGGAACAACTCCAGTGAGGCACACAGGGGGCCAAAGCTCATCCTTCTCCCTCCTGCCTGCTGCAGCACTATGGTAACCAGCCTGGTAGCCAGCCAGCCAAAAGACTTAAAATTCAAAACACAAAATTCAAATTGAGGGCACATAATTAAAATTCATTTAGCTAGTGGCACAGCTCTTATATCATATCTTCCTTTACAGTTCACCTTTTCAAAAACCCAAACTATGCCGCCAGTCCCAGCCCCAAATTCTTTCCCAGCCAGAGAAAGAGAGAAATAGAGGGAGAGAGAACACAGTGCAGTGGTCCTGAGGGACAGGAAGGCCTGGTATAATTCCTGAATACCAGCCCAGCCCCATGGGGATCCATGACCTGCATCTCTGGCCCGCTGCTCTCTGCCTCCATCGCCTCAGTAGATACAGCGCGTATTGCTCTTCAAGTAAGACCAAATAACACACACACACACACACACACACACACCTCAGCTCTACAGCTCTTACATTGTGGTGGCCTATTAAAAATAATCTTGTTCACAGTCATTGCTCCATTTAGTATCTCCAGAAATGTAGTTGATTTAGGCATATTTTTTGGTGGGAAATATTACGGCAAACTTTGCTACACAACAGAGTTTAGTGAATTGCCCCCCCTGGGTTCAGCTGTTAAATGTGAGCAGAAGAGTCCTGAGAGACTAGGCTGCACACAGATCCTGACAGTGTTGAGCTGAGAGAGGGCGGATCCCACAGGACTAATAAATAAATTCAGAATGATGAAACTAACTGCAATGCCACGATATGCCGACTGTGACACATGCAATGCAAAAATCAACGCTCAATACAGACAAGGAGGAAAGACTAAGGCTGAGACAGACTGCCTTCACAGCAATTACATACAGAAAATCTGCATTATTTCATCCCATATTTGATCCCATTTGTTACTTGTCCGTTTAGCCCCAAACAAGGTAACTCCTAACAATTACTTTCACTATCAATCTGTCTACCAGTTTTCTTCATTAATCAGTTAATCTTTTGGTTTATAAAATTTCAGAAAATTGTAAATTTGACGTATTTAAATTGTTCATTTTGTCTAACTAAATTGTTCATGAAAATTGTTGCCAATTAATTTTCATTCGATTGAGTTACGGTACGGTGCACGCAGCCACACGCAGACCACACAGTATGTAAGCTTGGCATGCAAGTCAGTCAGACTATGGCGAGCTCAAATGAAACGCCAGAGCTGGAAGACCCACCTGCATCCTTTAAATCAGCTGTTTGGGAACAATTCGGGTTCGGGCTGTACCGAACCTGCTCTGAACCGTGACTACTAAACCGGGCTATGAACCGAACCATAACTTCTGTGTACCGTTACACCCCAACTAATCGATTAATCGACTAGTTGTTTCCGCTCTAGTAAATATTATGATAAATATGCAATATGCATGCCATAGTTACTCTCCAAAACAATGCCAGGAAACATCCACACCCCTTTTCAGGTAAGAAAAAAAATCTAAAGATAAAAAAATACACACAAAAAGCCCCTGATCTGGGCCTGTTTTATTCTTTAGAACATTTCTGTACACGACCTTTATAAGGTATGGCCATTTCTTACACGATGTTCTAAACTAGCCTGATACGCAGAATCGATGTGGGATATTAATGGTAGTGACTATGTGAGAACGCCGACACAATAGAAATCTCGAGTGTAAAGGTTGCATATTGACCCGTGCGCCGCAGAGCGAGCTGTGGCTGTCCAAGTTACTGGATTTGTGAACCTGTGATGGATGTGTCGTCGTCAGAGTTGCATGGTAGAGGAGAATGTTCTACCTCTCCCCGCTGTGGTCGTCCTCCCCCCCCCCCCCCATTCGTCCCGTGTTAGTGTCACTAAGGTCTGCCCTGCAGCCTGCCTGCATGTGAGGAGGATTTTGTCACTCTCTATCAATTGGTTCCAATCCCCCACCACAAACACACACACACACACACACACACACACCTCCCCCCGTTTGCAGACACAGTTACATAACGGCACGAGGATTTCTGGGCTAAGGGAGGGTTTACTCCCCCTCTTGTGCAGTTACCTTTTTCTCTCTCCCCTCTCTTACTTCTTCTTCTCCCATCCTCACACACACACACACAAGAGCACACACACACTTTCGTCTCACTTGCCATATGCTTAACACGCACCTCCCGTCACACACACAACACAGACGGTTGTGTAATTCGCTGGGTTCCTGATCTCTCTCTTATCTCAGGGTTTTCTACCACAGGATTATGACTGAAGGGAATATACGTAGATACTGGCAGTCTTGATTGGAACACAACTGCCCCCTGTTGTCTCAGCAGAGAAACACGCTTGTCTGGGTCACTGCAGACCAATTAATTTCTCACATTCAGCCTTCCAATTCATATTTACTTTAACACATTTTGTACATGCAAGAAGCAACTGATAGATAGATAGATAGATAGATAGATAGATATCTGTTGTATATGAACATATTCTATTCCATTTTTTTTGTCAAGAGGTTTAGGTTTTGACAAGGACATCTCAAGCACTCAGCACCCACACATACAGCATCAGTCTTGTGTATCTCTACCATAAAAACAATAAATTGGCTGCCCTCTGCTGTCTGGTGAATGTAACCACACCTCTCTGTTGAACCATACAGTGTCCCACTCCTGAAGCCTCTAACTAAAAATAAGATGGACATACATAGGTAATGGTGTATGAGTTGTATTGATCTATACTGTATTGATGGTCCCCCCTTTGACAGAAAAAGGAATAACAGGTTGAATGATGGAAGAGAAGCTATGGCATTTAATGGCTAGCTAAATTACAAATCAATGGCTTGTAAATTACAAATCAATGGCTCACGCCATTTAATGGCATTGCAGCAGGGGGAGGACAGATGGGCGAGAAGACAAAGAAAAGTAAGTGGAAGGTCAAAGATGTTTCTTAGGTCCACAGAAAAGTATATAATGTAAACAATATATACTTATGTTCACAGCGTATTTTTCTGGCTATTAAAGTTTAAAAAACAAGGTACTGAACTGTTTTGTAATAACTGGAAATGATGGTTTTTCACTAACAAATGTTAATCAAACTGTAACTTTGAAAAACTACTGCCAGTTTCATATTTGGAAGCTAAATAAACATAAAGCAAAATGCTTTTTTAATGATTTAGTGCTTTAATTGTTTTTTCAAGAGCTGCCGCACACTACCATCAGAAATTTCTTACATTTTCTGCCAGCTGAGCAGCCCCATAATTTTCATTGTGCATTGCATTGTAGTGCCCATCAAAATTAAGCTAATTTAGTATTTCATACTGACATGAGTATACTTTTGAGCACTTGACACAGTCAAAACCAAGATAAATTCATGTACAGTGTGGAATTGAGGCACAGATGTTAATCAACAACATTAGTTCAACTGGGATACTTGATAAAAGGAGAGACCGGATGCTGTGAAAACAACCAATTGCCTCCATACACACCTCTCCCACCACTGATACAACGCACAAACACTCACACAGCTGCAGTTTAAAAAAAACTGCATTTATTCATTATGTCCTCATAGATCTGTGTTGCCATTTTGTTGTTCCTGATGCACAGAGATGGTACAGCCAGTCAAGCGTTAAAGGTTACAAAATCAGGCCTGTAACTGATAAATTCCCAGCCCAGCTTTGATAATGTGGTTGGGAAAGATTCAAGACAAGAGCATGCCAGCATGAATCTCAAGCAGGCACCTTAAACTCTCCTGGTTGACCTAAGGTAAAGCTATCTTCATATGATTTAAATCCCATTAAACTGCTATGAACCCTAAGATTCTGACTGATTACCTTGTTGTTTATAGCAGCCTATAATTACATAAACCCTTTACTTTTGCACCCCGGAGGTATGTCTGTTTCTCTATGTGCACAATAACAACAGGGGGCAGACAAAATATCATAACACTTCATGAAAAAGGACTTTTTTTTGCAATAACAATCAGTACAGACACTGTTAACATGGTGACTCATATTAAACTGAAAGCCAATTAGCAGGATTTGAATAAGAGCTCGGTCAACCAGCACTTTGATATGTGTATTTTCAAAGCAACACAAGACAGCTAACAGAGCTCCAAAGAATCAAATAACCTGGGCCTACACTACAGGTGCATCTGTGGGAAAATAAATATCTGGATAACCATGACAACACATGTCAAACAAACTGCACTGAAAAACAAGTACATTGGTCCAGTGTTAACACTAATAAACAAGGATATAGTGGATCTTATAGCAGAGTTTGTAATGGTGATTTAGGCACTTCGGAGTTCCTTTTCAATAAATGTTTACACATTATTTTTGTAGCTCCCTATAAATTTCAGTGATAAAGAGAATATAGCTGTTAGCAAGCAAAACCTCACATCTCAAACCTAATCTCTTTTTGTGGAAACAGATGGCCAACAACAGCAAATGCAATGTGCAGTTAAATATACACGAGCATCACGTTTCTCCTTTCAAAGCTGTAACTACACAAAGCCTTCCGGGGGTTGATAAATACTCCATAAAAATCCCAATCAGGTGTCCACACTCTTCCCAGAAGTGACTAAAACAGTCACCCCACTATTTTAATCCAACAATAGGAGTCAGCCACAATAGGCCTTTGTGACTCAATATCTTCTGTTCACCATCGGACTGCACCTCTAAAGAGGTTGTCTATTATTTACATGGCATTCATTACAGCAGGGACAGAAATGCCTGAATAAACACGCAAACAATCCTCCGCCTGGTCAGCCAACAGCCCATTATCATGGGAGCACAATCGCTAGCAGCCACTGCTGGATAAGGATTTCAGTCATATTATAGGGGATAATAATAATAATAATAATAATAATAATAATAAAATATTGTCATTATTATTATTATTATTATTATTAATGAAAGTATATATTTGTGACCCATTTTTAAAGATTTACGTCTTCAGTAGGAACCAGTGGGCTTGGGGCCAACAGCCACAGACAGGCTGGGAATTTCAGAAAATATTGAGAGATGGACTAAAATAATATTTGGTTTTGTTGACAATAGAGAAATCAAAAAATACAGACAGCCTTATTCTTAAATAATGCAGACTGCTCAGCCCTGCTCTGGGTTTGGTGAAGAAAGGCCAGCATGAACAAGACGACACCTCAACAAGCTGAACACAGAGTAATACATGTGTTGAAATTACAGTCAAAGGAAGCGCATGGGAAATTACACTCCTGTTCTGCTACAATTCCTTTTCCACGCACACACACACACACACACACACACCCCCACACACACACAGATAGTATATATAAATTAATAAAATAATATTTTACCGAGTGGCAAAGACACAAACACACACATTCATTTTTCCCTCAGAGAAATGGACTAGCAACCCAGGAAGAGGAAAAATACACATTTCTGTTTTTGCTGCTGTCGTGGGGTTATTAGGTTGTGTTGTTGTCACTGTGCTCCCATGCTGGGTCATTGTCTTTTGGGCTACATTTGCTTAGAAGGAAACAGAACATCCTGACACATATTACACACACACATATTAAACCTCAGCCAAGTCGGCTGCCTGGCTGAGCCAACTGAGCTCACACCTCCCTCTGGATCAATAGAAACAGGATCACAGGTCCAGGGCAAGGGGGAAATATTTTGAAATTTCTCTGGTTCACCAGCTAAAATAAGAGCAAGACTGAATGGGGTCTTTGGTAGTCACTGGAATTATTACACTGCAACAATGGCAGATTCGGACACATTCACAGTCTTATTCTACACACCCCTTTGAGTATGAATTATATTTCCTCACACCCTTTGTTTCAGCGGAACCAATACACACACACACACACACACACACACACACACACACACAAACAATATGGAAGGATGTTTGATGCCATCTATGCTGCTATGCCCATCATTATGCACTAGAGCTGCAACCATTAGTTGATTAATTGTTTAGTCTATCGACAAAAATAATGTATTTTGATAAAGGATGTGTCATTTTTCAAGATAAAATGCCAAATATTCTCTTGTTTCAGCTTCTCAAATGTGAAGATATTTGCTTCTCTTTGTCTTGTATGAAACTGAATATCTTTGAGTTTTGGACTGTTGGTCACATAAAACAAGTAATTTGAATATGTCACAAAGAAAGAAAGAAAATAAAGAAAGTAGAAACAACAGAAAATAATAACAACAGACAACGTTGATGAAAATGTACTGTGTTACTATGGCAACCAGCAAAGTGGATGCAGAGACATCAGTCTCCACAAGGCTGCAGCTCAGCCAGAGCATAGCATATATGAGGGGAAGTCCTTCAATAAAGCGATCCCCATCTCTTAAGGGGAACATCGGGAGACGGTGTGATTTGATCCTACCGACCCACACAGCCATTTGTCAGGAGGAATGATTGATACACAATGGGGCATTTGGGTGGAGAAATGCTGAGGAGGCATTTTTATGTTAAGTCCCCTGCACAGGAGGAGATGGTGGCATGTTTTGAACCTCTTCATTCCTTCATTCCTCACCGCACTGGCTGGCTGGTGTAATAGCAGAAATCTTTCAGCACTACTGAAACTTGGCGCAGCAGGAATGGTGTTAAGACAAGGGAATGACATCTAATAGATCCAGTGAGAGGGGTAAGTATATGCCATAAAGTGAAGGTAGTGGCATAAGACCTAAATGATAATAAAAAAATCTGTTGTGATAAAATAGCATATTAGCATATTTTATTGTTCCAACAATACTGGTCACAGCTTTTGACCAACAAGTAAAGGATTAAACTGAATGCCCAACTAAGGTTACTTGATAGACTTCAGAGCAAAGCACAGAAACTAAAAAGCAGCACATCTAGAGCTGCAATAAAAGGCATTTATGGGAATCTTGGGAGCCCGGCCAATTAATGTCTGAAATGTCATTAATGTAGCAGCCCTCATAAGTTAAACAGAGTATGAACTGTATTGATTCATTTGCAGATAAATCTTTATTTGCACTTGGCTGGAGCTGAATGATTGCACTTTTTCTAATGCTAATTATTAGTAATGGTAAAGGCTTCCATCACTGGCCTTCCGCCTCCATTTGTTCTGCTCTGCTTCGTTCAATTCAGACAATGACTGACAGGACCTTGATTATTTCAATCAGGTGAGTTGGTGGCAGGGTTAAACCACAATGGCGCTGGTTTCCCAGAAGACAGGGCTGGGACTACTCAGAGGGGCACTGGAGGAAATTGCTTTAACTTAACTGTAGAGATGAAGGCTTGACCAACTATGTTTTTATTCACCCTTCATCCAGTCCATCCTCAAAATAAGAACATGTGAACTGTCCTGTGATTTATAAACTAAATATGCACTAACCTGGGATACAACTCAGCCACAAAATAGACACGCTTTGCAAGCTATCACCTTATAAAATCTTTTTCTAGTACAGTATATCTAAAACAAGCCACAAGATTGAAACCTTCTTGACATTGACATCTCCTAATACCAGGGAAGCAAGTAGTTTCCCTGCTCACATGTGGTGATTTCAAGTGGCATGTCAGAACATGTGTAGAGGATAAAATCTAGACTGATCAAATATAATTTAAGTATACATAAACCCTAAGAATTAGGCCACGTAAAGTTAGATTTATCAGATGGAGAAATTAAGAGCATGACAACTGAGGGGTTACTAAGGAAATAAACTGATGGCCTTCTGGACGACCACTGCTGACTTGTGCTGCAAAAATAAACACATATTTTAATGTATGCAACAGTGGGAGCAACATGTCTGAGTCATACAAAATTAACAGACCATAAGAAAACAAAGCAAAACATACCCCATTTTGTTTGTCAACACAGACATGAACATGCACGCAACTATTTTGCGCAACGCACCTGTAACAATACAAATATTGTAGAAAAATAGGCAAATTTGTGCGCTTTGCAGTATCTCTGTTATTGGCTCTATGTGGCCATTAAAAATTCTAGTCACACACATCTGTCCATAGACAATGTGATGTCAGCACTGCTAGCATATAGCAGCTAACAAACAGGATGAATGAAGCCGGCGTTAAGTGTCTCCCTACCTTTCAGCACTAAAACCACCTCGGTACCGGCAGCATCCCCCCCCTCCGCGCCGCTGCTGGACTGGGGCTCGTCTCCCTCAAACAGCTGGTTCACCTCCCCCTGAATGTCTGAGGGGCGCCGGTCGCAGTCGCTCTTGGAGACGGTGAACCTCTGGCTCATGGTTGTCGCCGGTGAGACAAGCGACGGGTCTTCTTGCCACGGTGCTGGGTGATGCAGACGGACAAAGACAGCAAAAAATGCTCTCGCTTCTCTCGTGACTGTAGTCCACCTTTACCGTTTTGGAAGTTCACCTCCGACTACTCTGTCCTGGGCGAACTGCAGCTCTTTGTTGGGTAATTAAGTGTGTATTGCCGAGTGGACCATCTCATCAACCGGTGTCTGCAGGCTGCCGCACCTGGGTCCTAGAGCCGATATCCAGAGTTCATGGCGCCGTTTTAAGGAAAACGTAAACACTCTTTTCTTAATCACATGAGACGGTTTATGATACTTAACACATGAAAAATGCATTGCACAAACAATTTCTATTTAGCGATATTTTATATATGTTTTAATGATAGCATTCAAAGCAACGCAGGCATCTAGGCTACATGTCTGAGTTGGCGTTGCTAGGCAACCACAGAATAAGCTAAAGATCAACTGTCAGTCAGTCATCAGCTGGCGTTGATTCCCTGCTGTAAAGTGATTTTGCTACAGTAACAGTTTCAACGGGTTTTTTTGTTTGTTTTTTGTTTGTTTTTTTCTAAATTAGCGTTAATTTAAAACTTGTTTGGGAATATGCACTACTAAAGTGCAATATCAACTGCCTGCATTGTTTTAGCCAATTTAATTGAAAATTTGTTGGTGAATAAGCACCAGTAAAGCACAATATCAATTCACATCAGAGGGCCCATAAACATATCCTGCTGTCTTACTTGATTTTGAGGCACTGTCTTGAAGAGGGTCCTTAACTGTGTCAAGTTCCAGTGTCAAGATCTTAATTATTTCAGTTTTGTGCATATTTGTTGCATATTACTAAATCAATTTCTGTTTAAATTACCTCACAACAAACCTGTGGCCAGGTAGTTGTCCAGTGTATGTGTGTGTGTGTGTGTGTGTGTGAACATGAAAGAGTTTCATGCAAAGAAATAATCAGACTGGATTGCCGTTTTATTACACTTCATTCATTTATTCTATTTGAATCACTAAGAACAAATATATCTGAGATAGGCGGTGATTTACATGTAGAGGTGAGGAACAAGGCTATACAGGTTGACTATTGGATGAAATATTAAATCATATGAACTGTAGATCTCATCTAACACTCTCAAGCTGCACTTTACAACCAGTCTGATCTGCTGGCCACAAATCAGCTGGAACAGTTGGGGTCTCAAGGGGACCACAGTGGTGGTAATGAGGGAGGGGCAAAGCTCAAGTGTTACTAATAACATTAATAATCTACTCAAGCATCCCAGTAAGCCATGACAGTGAGTGAGGGTGGGTTCAGCAAAAATGGGTGTAATTATACACAGATCACGTGGGTACAATGCTATTTAAAAAGCAGCGCCAATGACAAAATGTAACACCTGCACACTGACTCCAAGCCACAAAATGTATTCAAACAGACAACGTTTCAATCCAAGTCGGGTCATCGTCATGTCAAAACATCAGCAAAAGTGGGACATTTAAACTTTGCCTTGTTTTGCCATTTGACTACATGCAGCCAATAATGGCTTGAGGAAGTGGCTCAAGATGGTAAAGCTGTGCTAAAGTTGTGCTGTAAGGGTCCCTAACTGCAGACCATGTCACATATACTATGTGGCAGTATAAACACAATAATGATATGTAATTATTTTTATGGTTATATGAATTTTATTAAAATGTTTGAAGGTATATTGGTGATAAGCTGATTGTAGTATAATTGATTAAAATGTTCATTTTTAAAAACCCAGTTGTACTTATTACAACTATACTAGTTCAAAAATATTGAATTGTCTGAAAGAGAATTGTTATTGCTGTAAAAAGCACTGTAGATCACTATGAGCACAGACAAGCTGTCTCAATGAAACCTTAAACACCTAAATGAGGGGAAAAGGGGGGAGGGTCTTGTTAGGTTTGAGAGGCTTTTAAACAGTGAATCAAACTGCAATCAATTCTCTTCAAAAACTTTACATCTTAAGAAGGGTTGCAGCATTTCACAAAAACAACAGACTGTTGTGAGTGAATTTTTATTATAGTAGTGCCCTTTTTGCACATTCACCATAAATTAGCCCACCATTGCTGAGTCCACTCAAAGGCACTGTGGGGGTAATAAAGAAAATTGTCTCCAGGACACTTGAGGGGCTCTGTATACACGTTCAGTATATTCATTGTCCATTGTCAGGCAGTTTTCATAGTTTGTGCAGGAGCAAAAAAGAAAATTAGAAAGTTGACAGTACTGACAATATAATAACACTATTTTATATTGCATTATCTAATGTACATGACAAGTAATAACAACCCCACAATAAATTTTTACCATGGCTTGTATTGCATACTATGTACAGTATATCACGGTATGGCACTGCAGAGAATAAAATGATGGTATCACTATCATGATGCAGCACCACTACACACTCTCTTTGTTGTCATATATTGACTGTAAACACATCCTACTCTACATGAACAATACATGATCTGTGTTTGAGACCTGCAGTTTGGACCAGCCAAGGCACTCTGCGTGTGTCTCAAACTCCTTCAGCTCAGCAGCAGTGAAGGCCTTAAAGAGGTGACACATTTGAGATACACACCACTGCAATCTCACACACCATAGTTTATATATTTACAGTGCATGTGATTAAAGGCCTCTTTGAGATAGGTAGATAAAAACAAAATACACTAATATCCCGGTATTTGTTATCAATGCTGTTCTGTTGGCTGGTTGTAATATCTAAAAACCTATTAGATGAATTTAATTTTCATTCATGTTCCCCTCAGGATGAATTGTAATACCTTTGGTGATCCCTTAACTTTTCATGGTTAACATTGCAGATGTCTGGATTATAGATTATAGTTTTCTAGAGGCAACTCCAAATGCAAATCATGAATTATGAATATTCTGAAGCCAGGCAAAGGAGATTAGTCTCTCTGAGACTTGGTGAGTAGTCTTTCTGCAGTGAGTATTAGTGTCATATTAGGCTATGTTTGACTGTATATCACCATTATTGGAAATATTATTACACATTTTTTATATCATCCCTCTGTACTCCTTACTCAAGAGCATGAAAATGTTAATGCCTTCATTACAACGATGCAGTCAGGACACCCACTCTGCAGCAGCATATCTAGTTTACGAAATGGAACATCTGTTCTGGAAACAGAGAATGTGGATGGTAACAATAAATTAAATGGTTGGTGGTAAACATTAAAACTATAATATGTTAATCACATAAACACTACATCTGTATCAAAGTGTAAATACAAACATCATTATTAACAATTAAAAAGTGAAGCAAGTGAATGAGAGTCAGTAGTCTGCAGTGTAAACGTCTAATAGTGTTTAAAAGAAGCAGAGACAAAGAGACACACAATTAAACATCAGTGCACACAGTTTATTAAACAAAACTCTTACCTTCACTGTCGACAAAATGCTTCTGATTGAGTAGTGCAATATCCATACCTGCCAAGGATTTTAAAAAGATTTAACAACTGAGAGAACAACTGGTGGAAAGAGAACACACAGTAGTACAGTACAGTACAGTTCTACATACAGATGTAAAGTAATAGTAGTGGTAATGGTATTGATGTTAATATTAATACAAATAATACTAATAGCAATATTATAATAGTAATACAAATTGATATCACTGACCAATTATTTTTGTGCCTCATCTACCCATCCCTGTGTGAGTGGGGTGAATGCCATCTAACCTGAACATTAATCCTGAATGTTAGCATTTCTAGGAAGCCTTAATGTTTACTAATCAAACAATTTCCCCAACTGGAGTAAAGGGACCAGGGGTCTATGAGGGGTTCTTTTTCCTGTGTGCTTTGTCGTTTCATAAGAGTAAGGTCTATGCACCATTACTTTCCGGGTCCAAATTTGGTCAAGCAAGACTGACATGGTGTTCCAAATCCATACTACACACTGATTCTAAGGACATTTTGAGCATGTAGTGTGTTCACACTGAAAACTGTTAGGATCAATCAGGATCCTGGTGTGTGTGTGTGTGTGTGTGTTCTCTGCATTTCTGGGTCTAGGGGCGTGGCTGGCTGACTGCACTGATCAGACACTC
>LKNJ01003533.1:0-46721 GCA_002120245.1 Maccullochella peelii
GTATTACTACTATCATATTGCTATTACTTTTATTTGTATTAACATTAATACTATTTCCACTACTGCTTTACATCTGTACCTAGAACTGAACAGTGCTGTGCTACTGCATGTTCACTTTCCTCATTCTCTCTCCCTCCCTCTCTCTCTGTCTCTCTCTCTCTCTCTCTCTCAACCCAACCGGTCGAGGCAGATGACCGCCCACCCAGAGCCTGGTTCTGCTGGAGGTTTCTTCCTGTTAAAAGGGAGTTTTTCCTTGCCACTGTTGCTTGTGCTTGCTCTTGGTGGGAATTGTTGGGTCTCTGTACACATAAGGAGTTGGTCTAGACCTGCTCTTTATGACAAAGTGCCCTGAGATAACTTTGTTATGATATGGCGCTATATAAATAAAACTGAATTGAATTGAATTGAATTGAATTGAATAACAGACATGTTGCTCACATGGGACACAGAGGTTGAGTGGACTGGTTATATTGCGCTTTGAGAATGATCTAGCAAAGAAGCTGAACCTGAAGCAGATTGTGGAGGACTTTGCGGTAGGGCTGGACGATAAGGCCAAAAATTTGATCATGAAATTCTTTTTCATATCAATCGATATCGATAATTATCACTGAAAATGTCAAATCATTATTTCTTTCAAGTTCAAAGGCAGATTTTTGCTCCTGAGTGAAAGTTGAAGAAACCAGGTGGTTAACTGTGGTTTTAAACTATTGCTTATTGTCAGAACATGNATATGTATAAAAAGAAAATCATGCAAGCAAAGATGGGAATCTGAGATATAAAGACAAAAAAGGCAAAAGTCAAATGTAGGAATGAAATATAATATAAAACAAAACAGATTAAATTATGATATTGTGTTAGACCTGTCTGAACAACAGACATGTTGCTCACATGGGACACAGAGGTTGAGTGGACTGGTTATATTGCGCTTTGAGAATGATCAAGCAAAGAAGCTGAACCTGAAGCAGATTGTGGAGGACTTTGCGGTAGGGCTGGACGATAAGGCCAAAAATTTGATCATGAAATTCTTTTTCATATCAATCGATATCGATAATTATCACTGAAAATGTCAAATCATTATTTCTTTCAAGTTCAAAGGCAGATTTTTGCTCCTGAGTGAAANAGATGACCGCCCACCCAGAGCCTGGTTCTGCTGGAGGTTTCTTCCTGTTAAAAGGGAGTTTTTCCTTGCCACTGTCTCCTTGTGCTTGCTCTTGGTGGGAATTGTTGGGTCTCTGTACACATAAGGAGTTGGTCTAGACCTGCTCTTTATGACAAAGTGCCCTGAGATAACTTTGTTATGATATGGCGCTATATAAATAAAACTGAATTGAATTGAATTGAATTGAATTGAATAACAGACATGTTGCTCACATGGGACACAGAGGTTGAGTGGACTGGTTATATTGCGCTTTGAGAATGATCTAGCAAAGAAGCTGAACCTGAAGCAGATTGTGGAGGACTTTGCGGTAGGGCTGGACGATAAGGCCAAAAATTTGATCATGAAATTCTTTTTCATATCAATCGATATCGATAATTATCACTGAAAATGTCAAATCATTATTTCTTTCAAGTTCAAAGGCAGATTTTTGCTCCTGAGTGAAAGTTGAAGAAACCAGGTGGTTAACTGTGGTTTTAAACTATTGCTTATTGTCAGAACATGACAAACATGTCACAAATCTGAGGTACTGCCATTTTTTACTTTCTGTGTGTTCTACCGGGTGATACTGTTTCAAATCATGAAGCAGGTTTGTGGTGTTGTCTGTCTTAGCTGACATGTCTTTGGCACAGTTTCAGTGTCGCACATTTCGCTTACTACAAGCCTGTTAGCCACTGTGTCTGTAAGCATACCTCTATTTCTGTGACGCGAATGGCTCTTTTATTTCTCATTTTAGAAATGGAGATAAGCACCATATGGACAACTATAGACCTGTTTCCCTATGTCCTCAATTTTCAAAAATATTAGAGAGATTATTTGTGAAATAATTGGATCTTTACATTGATAAATATAAATTATTAAGTGAACAAGTGCAGCTCTTTTTGATTTGTTAGTGGCTGTGTTTGTGGAGTTTTTATTGTTTATACATGTCGAAGTTGTCTGTCTTGATGATGCTTTATTCTGCTGTTGATTCTATAACAAGTGGCTGTCTGTAGCCTATTGTTATTGCTTGTTGCACCTGTCGTGGTGTCCATAACATGGAGCTCTGGGGACGGAGGGCCTAAACTAGACGCACAAACCACTATGTCCATTGAAAATGACAGCACCTACAGCGTCAGCAGCACAGCCAACATCACAGGGTTACAGAGTGTGACCTGCAGAGTCTACAACCCTACTTCAAACCAGACTCAAGACAGAACAGCACAGATTTCTGCTCCAGGTGCTTAAATGTTTACATTTCATTTTTCAATTTGTGACCAAAGTTTCTAGTACTGCACCATCTAGTTTATGTGCTCACAGGCAGAGTTAAAGGGTAAGGGACCTATTTCCATGCTGGCACAAAGCCAGAAGTAGTGCAAACACAGTACCCAAGCTATTTTAGTCAGAAGAGAAACTCAATATACATGGAAAGTGTTTTGAGATTTTGGCATGGTCTGTGTGTGTGCTTGTGGGAAGGGGAGGGGGATGTGCTGATATATGTGAAAAATGGCGTTAAATGTGAACGCGTTGTCGGGTTAAAACTAATCTTGTCATTCATTATCATATGTGTATACAGACCCCCTTCAGCAAATGACACATTTTATGATCCACTCAGAAACAGAAATCCTGAAAGAGTGCAATCACAGCAAAGTATCCATTCTTACGGGTGATTTCAGCTTGAATTGGGAGGATAAGTTAAAGAGAAAAAAAGGAAAAACATTATTACAGACACATCATCTAGATCAGTTTATAAAAGGCCCAACAACGATTAGAAAAAAGTACATAATTAGACTTGATATTCACTAATAAACCAGAAAGAATAACTAAAAGTTGCAACTTAATTACTGGCTTATCTGATCATAATTTAACTCTGGTAGCAAAGGAATTGACAGCACTACAGCAACTAGCACAATGTTTTTGATTGTATACCTAAAAGTTAGCAAGCTGCATTTGACAATGAAATGATTGTTTTTTATATGGGATGATGTACCCTCCTCTGATGATCTGGAGTATGGCTGTAACACTCTTACTTACTTACTTACTGTAAGGGTTCAGAAAAACTTCAAGAAAAAAAAGTCTTCATCTACCATCTACCCTGATTTAACGAAACGCTGTGGAAACTGATGACNCCAACAGATCCACAGAGGATGCCATCTCCACTGCCCTCCACTCAGTCTTCACACACCTTGAAAATAACAACACCTACATCAGAATGCTGTTCGGTGATTTCAGCTCAGCATTCAACACAATCACCTCCATGAAACTGATTGGCAGACTTAGAGCACTACACTCTGCAACTGGATATTGGACTTCCTTGCAAACAGACCCCAGACAGTTGGGATTGGCGGTCACACCGACCCCACTCTATTGCTCAACACCCCGGGGCTGTGTGCTCAGCCCCCTCCTGTTCACACTGTACACTCATGACTGCAAACATGGAGAGAACTCTGTTGTGAAGTTTGCAGGTGACACTACCACCATCGGCCGGTTTTCAAACAGCGATGAGAATTCATACTGGGAGGAAATCAAAAATCTTGCAGGGTGGTGCACAGAGAACAACCTACTGCTCAGTGTCAGAAAAACCAAGGAGCTGATCATTGATGTTAGAAAAAAAGGAGACAAAGACACACACCTGTCTACATCAGTGGAGCTAAGGTGGAGCAGGTGAACAGTTTTAGGTTCCTGGGAATCAGTATCACAGGGAACCTGTCATCACACATCTCCACCCTGGTAAAGAAAGCTCAGAAACAACTGCATTTCTTAAAGAAGGCAAAGTAAACGTAAACACAACATGGGCATATCATATATGATATGATATGGCTAACATGTTAGCAAACAGTTGCATATTTACACATCCAGCACACACAGAGCAACATTAGAACATTATTCAATATTCAATTCAACAATATTCACTCTCCTTTTAGCTCTGTTTTTGGTCTCCACCAACTCCTGAGGTAAATGTTTGGCTCTTTAGCTGCTAAATGCTCCACTATGTTCACCAGCTAGCTGCTAATATTGCTGTTTGGTGCTGGGCAGGTAGCGTAAAGTGGGTTTCTCAGAGCTTTATCACTAAAAACAGCTGCCTAGAGTTTCTGGGCCATTAAACCAAAACAATGAGCTGAAAGATGCTAAAAAGCTCTGCAGAGTTGAGGGGAACTGCAGAGCTGGATGCACCATGACCAACCCCTGTCTCATTCCACATAGTCATTTGATTGTTGTTAATATAAAAATATTGATCAGTGCAGCTTTGAACATCTACTTAGTTACATTCCACCTGTGATCCACTACTGAAAAACGACAGAAGTCCATTCATTAAACACACATTTGAACTTCATCTCCATATATCAGCCTTTGTTGGCCTGGGTAAATGGCATTTTGCCATTTATTTTTTATTTATTGATGTTGTTTGGGACATATTCACTGTAGGTTTTACAAAACTGGAAAACAAAATCTGCTTTCTGTAAAACAATGGCGATTGTGAGGATTTACAGAATTGATTCTGAGCTGCGACAAAATAGAATTGCAATTCACTGTTGCATTGATCTCTTAGCTTGCTGCTTTACTTCCCTATAGTTTGACAGAATTGTGTAAGGGTGTACAGGGTAAAGTGGGGCAGGCGGTTAAAAAATACTAATACTCAGGCCTAGCACACTCTGAAATTTCCACACCAAGTTGCCAGGAAAAATTTTGTAAGCATTTTCTCTCCTGCAGACAAACCAATCCTTTTTGAAGCAGGAATTAGCCATCGGTATCTTAATTGTTTTGCCTCAGCGTGAGTCACTGTGCTGCCGAACAAATGGAGCTCCATTTGACTATCTCTGCTCTGTCATCTTTGACGTTGGCAGACAAAGAAATCTGTTTATCCCAGTCAAAATGTGTGTTCTCTGCAAAACCAATTAAATGCCCATTTACTCAATTGCTCCAACAACACACGCTGGATAATTTGCTTCAGTACTCTATAGCACATGATGGCCATTTCCTGCCTACAGTCTCATTGGGAAAGAATTTGATAATTTCTGCTTACAGGGGGAATACTATACTATATCATACCATCTGCTGCCATCCTCTCTCAAGGGCCTGGGTTCAAATATTTACTGCCACTTTAACCAAACTTGGTAGGCATGTCTCTCAAATTGGAATGAACAGAAGATGAAATATTTAGGCTCACATACAATACACAATTTACCAATCAATTTGGTAAAACAGGATATAATTTGAGAACTTTGGCTCTCAAATTTCCCTCAAGCTCCTGCAAGCAGGCCTTGAAAACCCTATTTGTATGCATCGAATCCACCTGACAGAGTTATTGGCACATTTTATTTCCAACAGACACTGCCTGATCCCTTTTGGCCATAGTGTTAGCCCTGATATACTGTCTGTAGTCTTACCTGGCTCCACAGGGCTCTGAGGGACAGTAAGGAGAAGAATAATCCTTGTAATTAACTTTAAGCTGAGAGGAACTCCAGTAAAGAGGTCTCCATGTCTCTGCGCTCTGTCATTCCATCAAACACAGTCTCACACAGTTTTGTGAGCAGAGGCGAGAGCCTTCATACACCCACATGGGCTTGCAGTGGGGCGTGTAGTCAGGGTCTCATGCATGTGTGTTCACATATATCAAGGTTTTACTGCAAGCTAATAGAAACCCCATCTTGATATACCATATGTGTGTGTGTGTGTGTGTGTGTGTGTGTGTGTCAGTGTGTAGGGACATATAAGCTGTGTCCCAATTCAGGGGCCGCATCCTTCGAAGGACGCGGTCTACAAAGGCCACGCCTTCTACGAAGGCCGAACCGAGCATTTGTTAAATGAGACGGTCTGGTCAACAGAGGATGTCATGACCCTTGCATCACGAGGCCCGCCCCCGTCGCCTAGCAACCATGCAGCTGCACTACCAGCACGCAGCTAGCACAGCAAAACTTCGTAAAAATGAGCCAGTATACAAATACAATACAAATATTGTACTTTTTACTCCACTACATCTAGATAACTGTAGTTACAGTTACATTGCAGATTCAGATTATTAATACAAAATATAAATTCATAAACTAGGAAATTATGATGTATAATTATAGATTAAGCTACCCAGCAGTAGGCCTATATAACGTAATTAAAATTAGCTCCACCTTTACCAGCTGCAACAATACAGTGATGAATACATTAATGGATTACTAAATATAATCCTATAGTACTGACTTTTACATTTCACATTTAAAAGTGTAATCCTCCTCCGCCGCTGCTGGGACGCCATTTCTCCTGCGCGCAATTAATCTTGGGATATGTTGGGCCGTGAAGGATCCAGCCGCATTTGAAGGAGTCTTCGAAATGGGACGGCCTTGTCACGCCACGTGTGACGCATTTGGTCTTCAAATGCAGTCTTTGAAAGATGCAGCCCCTGAATTGGGTAGGTGATGATCTTTCTTTGTCTTTTCAGCCATGGTGAGCATTGGTGCTTAAACAGCAGACAGACACAATTAGCAACTAGCTGGTGAACGTCGGTGAGCATTTAACAGCTAAAAAACTAGATAATTCCCTCAGCAGTTGGTGGAGACCAACAACAGAGCTGAAAGAGAGGGAATACTGGACTTACATTCACCAGGTGGACAGAAACATGACTCCAAATGGATGATAATGTTGCTCTGTAACTGCTGGATGTGCAAATAAGCAACTGTTTGCTAACAAGTTTGCCATATCAACTTTAAAGTGATGATGTCATATAAAAAATAATTAATCACAGGTTTAAAGTTAGCACAAGATGAAAGGTGTGGTTAAGGTTAAGGGTAAGTTTAATGAATGACTGGTTGCAGCAACAAAAGAAAATAACACATTACTTTCTGCGTTGGAACTGAAAGTTAGCATCAGGACTAGATCTTGAGGTGTGGGTTTGTCCAATATGAAAGTAATTCCCTGGATATTTGGCTCTACAGTTCCTACAGGTGTCACTGTTTTTTGCCTGCTCAACCATGGCGACTGTAGGTGTTCTAAATCAGACTCTACACCTTGCACAGGTCAAAGTCTTTATTAACTGGGTGGGGTCTGAATCTCTATCGTGCCATATCAGTAAGCAATAAAGACAATCAAAATGACATTTATTCAAACAGTTATTATGAAAACAGTGCAAATTGGTTCTTAAACTAACAGTCAATTAACTTTCTCCAGGTTGTGTTGGCACAACGCCAACTTGAACAAACAAACAAAGCCAAGGAATAACAATAGGGAGGCAAATAATGCCTGTGCACAGGCGTCAGTGTAGACGTTAATTGCTCGGAGATGATATACATGCATCTGAAGAGGTAAGGGTGTGTGGGTGTATGTAAATGTGTGCAGGCAGATGAACCTCCGAGACGCTTTATTGTTTGCACAGTATGACCATATGCTTTCCCACATTTAATGAGTTTTTCTGTGTAGCTGTAGCAGCTTATTTTTACATCCCTGCTAATAATATGCACCTTATGTGTGCATGGAGACACACCCAAGGACAGATATGCACACGCATGCAATATACACACCTGGAAATAACATACAGGAATGTCTATGATATATACAATGTATGCGTGTGTTTGTATGCAAATGTGTGTGTGTGTTGGTGCTTTGGCACTTGAGTCTTACTGTCTGAGTATGTGCGCCATCTGTATACTTTGCCTCTCTTCATGTGTGTGTGCGGTTGAAGTGTAAAGTGGGGGTTTATATGGTTGGTTCTGTGCCATAGGAGTAAGTTGATGCTAGTGGACAGATAAAGGTCTCTTCAGACAAAGGCACCCTTTGTGGGCCAGAACCACTCTCAGCCTCTGCAAGATGATCTGCCGCGGCCCCCTGGAGCATGAAAAGCCTGCCGTGTCCCAAACCGAGCGAAACAAAGTGGCTCCAGACCCGCTAACAAGAGCCAGGAGCCACTTCCGTACTCTGGAGGCCAGAGTTGGGCTGGGAGGAAAGGACGGGTGGAAGGACCTTGGTTCCTCCTACAGTGGCAAGGCAAAGGGCATAGAAAGGTTGGTGCTCTTTAGCCATGCTAGTCTCTATGGAAGCAGATGATGGTCAGCCAGTTGGTCTACCGTTTCGGTGCAGACTGAAATATCATACTTTTGTTGAGATATTAATGGCCCCCAGAGGATGAATCCTAATGACTTTGGTGATCCCGTGACTTCTCCTCTAGCGCCACCAACCACCAGGTTGACATTTTTGGCTTTTACTGAAATATCTCAACAACTATTGGATGGTTTGCCATGAAATATTGGTACAGACCCAGGGCCCACACTCACCAAGGAGCCCCATAGGATCACACCCCATTTTTTACTTTAGTGACTTATAACACTCACTACTGTATTCTGTAAGGCAGAACATATATACAAAAAAATCGGATTTAATATCATGCAGAGGGCTATGCATCTGCTGATCTCCCTCTGGTGTATCTTCGCTAGCATAGGGCTGTATCGTTTGTAGGAATCTTACTTGACCACAATATCACCACCATTACACTCTCTTAGCACTTACTTGCCGCTTTATTCCAATACGCAGCACAGGTCATCTACAATGCTTTTATAATTTCTGATGTGGACTGACATGTTCAAGGTTCAAGGTGTATTTATTAGTCATTCTAAAACACAGGGCTGCACAATGAAATGAAAGTTGTAGCCCCCTTCACACTACACACAGAACATACTATATATACAAATATTTAAAATTAGAATAGAATAAAAATTAAAACAATACATACAGTTATACATACTGTATATTATACAAGGTATGGTATGGTAATGTGCAAAACCAGCATAACAGAAAGTTCCATGTAATTTATTTATGGTGAAGTGTGGAGGAGTTGCTATTACTTTCTTATAGGTCAGTTTAAATAAATGTCATGAAAAATCATGAAACGTTATGAATATGTCTCTTTTACAAGTAGTGCAAATATGAAATAACTGCTTTTCATTTATATTTATGCTTGTATTTCATTTTGAAATACATAAAAATCCAAAATTGGCTTGGGGGGTTGAAGGTGGGTTAATATGTAATCCTGTGCCCTCTGTGTCAAGTTATAAGATGTATAACCTGTGTTAATTACAGTTTTAAAGTTGAAAGCAAAGGGAAAAAAGTCAAAGTCCCTGATTACCATCAGTCATTGAACTGGAACAAATCGCCCACAGGGTAAGCTATATCTAAATGTCCTACCAGAGAAAGCAGCCATCTTGATTCTGCATGTGTGTTATGTGTGTGTTTGGGAGGAAGAGGGGTGGAATGTAAAGAAAAGGCAGGAAAGGTGGAGGAGGAGATGGGGTAAGGTGGGAGTTCACGGTGGGAGGACATGGATGCAAATCTCTTTATTCAAATCCAATTTTAACTGCTAGATTGGGAAGTCAAGATAATGACAGAACTTTTATAGTAAATTAAAACTGAAAAGAAGCAAAAGTGTCCCAAACATACCAAACTGAAATAACCTAGACTAGGAGAATCTATCAGATGGCTGTAGTATAGAGTCTGTGTGGAACTACATCTTCAACCTTCAGCCGTTGACTGATGACTTTCTGTCCATAAATGCTACTTTATTTCATGGAAGTTCCAGAAGATACATCCTCCATAAGTCAATAGACCCTTTCACATAAAGTGTACATTCCAGAAGGTGAACAAAATTAATACTAATCTAATAACAGACTTCAGACTTGAGTATTGACAAGTGCATAATGAAGATGAGAAATGTAAAGAGTCTTTGGCAATTAGACCCCATCGTGACGTCATCATAACTTAATGGGGGTTGAGAGAGAAAACGCCCATAATCAGCTGATTAGAGAAGCAGGAAGAGAGAGACAGAGAGAGAGAGATATGAATGAATGAGGCATAAAGATCGTCTTCCTGACTGAACGTACACTGAGCTTCATTAGTGGAAACAAAATGTCATACCTGTTCATGTAAAGGCAGCAGCTTCTGTTGTTCTGTAGTGTTATGTGTACAGGCTGTGCATGTCTGTAGCAGTAATGCAATGCTTTTGTGCACACAATATGCTCGTATACTCAACAAGCATTAATGTTATTATGTCTACAGCAGGAAAACTTCTCCTATGAAGACATATTTTATATTATTACAATCGTGTTTTAATACAGCAGCCTCCACTTGTTTGCCACAGGAGGAGTTATAGTTGTGGGCAAATATATTAACCCAATTCTGTTGCAAACTCAAAAAAAAAAATGAATGGTTGCTTTCTACTCCAAATACGCTCATAAAACAATAGCAATCAAATCATAATTTCCAATTTGGTTTAGAATTTTGTCTACACTGTTTACTTGTATGTGGCTGGCTTGAGCACAAGACTAAATTTCACATTTTTGGAAGTCTTAAATAGAATACCATCACAGCTGTAGGGCCTAAGAATAATCCTTTGAGACATTATACTCTCTGAGCCTCAGGCATGTTTTACTTTTATCTGACTTTCTTGAAGGGATTCAATCTGGACTGGTGAATGGGAATCTGGACTTTGGGGTCTCTGCTATTTTTTTTTGTACAAGATTTTGTCACAAAGCCTGAAAATACATTACAGCAAGTTAAGTGTACTAGCTTAAAGTATAGCCACCTGTTTTCAATGGAATTGTCATCAGGCTCATACAGTAAAAGCCCGTATTTAAGCCCACAACTGCGGTGATGCATTAATTCTCGCATAAACACTCTCACACGCACACAAAAAGATTCGTGCAGACACACACACACCCACTTGCAGATATATGGCGATACACTTGAATGAAAGCATACACAGTGTATAAGACGCACATGTGCACACACACGCACATATTGTAACCGCACATGTGGTGATGCATTCAGATCCACAGAAACACACACACACACACACACACACACACACTCAAAGGAAAAGAATTACACATGTTTGAGTACACATGCAAACATTTAGACACTTGCACATATGAATACTCAACAAATAAATACAATGTCCATGCAATGGGTCAACTTCAAAGTCTTTTGTGTGTGTGTGTGTGTGTGTGTGTGTGCGTGTGTGCACGCGCGCATGTGTGTGTGCAGTAAATGGAGCATGGTGGCTGTGGAAAGCTACAGTGCCTAGGGGTGTTCTGCTACCGCCTACTGCCCTGATCTCTCTTTGAACTTTGCCATCAAGCAGCCTTTCAGCAAAACACAGCAGTGTGACTTTGTTGTGAGGGAGAAAGTTGGAGAAAGACAAAGAGAAAGTGAGATAAAGAAAGAACAAAAAAAGGAAAGAGGTAGGAGAGGGAGAAGGAGAGAGCAAGGAAGGAAATTATCTTTTTCAAAGGCACTGACTTATGTTACCATCTGTGTGTGTGAGTTTTATTGCATTCCGGCGTTATGTGTGTGTATGTAACTGTGTGGGAATGTGTTTGCTGTTGACCAAATACAAGTTATTAGGGTGAATGTCTACATACATTTAAAAGAACAATGGTTTCTCTGCTTTGAGATGGTAGGGCAGGGGGACAGAGGGGCAGATATAAAGGCAGAGACACGGGTAACAGTGAAAAGACTCAGTAATGATGTCAGTAAAAAGCATCTGTTATGTACATCATTGGCTATGTTGAACCCCTTACAATTTCCCCTTTAATTTCTCCGTAAGTAGCTTCAATGCAGCTATAATCAATATTTTTATAACAATGTATTAAATGACAAAGGCAAAACAATGTGACCGCTCTCATAGCATCATTTTCAGCCGCAGCAGGCAGCTGTTTTCGGTGAAAAAGCTCTAAGAACCCACTGTCCACTACCTGCTCAGCAGCAAACAGCAGACAGACACAGTTAGCAACTAGCTGGTGAACGTAAAGTAGCATTTAGCAGCTAAAGAGACAGATATTTCCCTCAGCAGTTGGTGGAGAACAACAACAGAGCTGAAAGAGAGTAGAGGTGTAAGGTCCAAAAACATAACTGAGAATCTTATTCCATACTCTTGTTTGATTATAACAACTTCATCTCTATAGGGTATTTATTAATTGAACTTAGCTGAACTGAACTCGCCTCATTGTGCTCTGAAAAAAAAGGGATCTTGATCTAAAATTTGTCGACCAAAACACACTACAGAAATTTCTTTCGTAAACGTTTCCCCCCATTCCTTCCAAACTGTTAATTGCTAACTATTTTACAGAGTATTTTGTCTGTTGCCTTTTTTTCCTTGTGTCAATTGATATCTGCTTTTCTGATCTTTGTAGCCACAAATGCTAGCTCAAGGCCCATATTTCTTAATTTCAGCTTAAAAACAAACTGTAGAAGACTGTAACTAGCCCTGAAGAAGTAGACAGGCATGGGGAGAGGGGCAGGTGGGTGGTGTGCATGTGTCTGGGTATCTGGGTGTTGGTCAAAAAGAAGAGAACAGTGGGAGAGGAAAGAAGAAAGGAGGAAGAGAGGGCTGATGTCTTGTGGGGAACTAAAAGACAGACTCTCAAGATGAAAGAGTGGCATCTGCAGAGAGGGAAGATAACTAAAAAAAAGGCCAGGGCGCTGGATTGGAACCAGTGTGGGATATCATTGAGAGGCAGCCCTTCCACCACTTTCACCCTCCTCACTTTCTGAAACGCTTCCTGGTTTTTGTGTGGAAACAGAATGAAGCATCTCAGAGTGTAGAGATGATTACACTGAGACAATAACCCTTGGAAGCAAAGGGAAGCTCATTTGTCACATGTGACTGAAACAGTTTGGGGAAATAAGATTATTTGCTTTCTTTCAGAGAACAAAATGAAGAAGATTGATACAAATCTTATGTCTGCACATTAAGTACAGAGCTTGAGTCAGGCTGTGGTTAGCCTAGCTTAGTAAAACGAGTGGAGGCAGTGGGGAACAGCTGGTCTGGCTGTGTAAAAAGTGAAAGAATATGCCTACAAAGACCTCTCCCCTGTCTTATTTACACAATGTATCTTGTTTTGTACATGAACACAAATGTGAAAACAACAATTGATTTTAGTGGGAGTTTCTTGGCGTTGAAGCCATTTCTTGACAAACAACAGTGTATCTATCCACCCAGTACTTCTGCAAGGGTCTCCAGCTGTAGGGTGAGTTGCCAGATATGGTCGGTGAGCTTCTGTTTTGGTTTTGGTCTCTGTACAGGCACAATGGTAACAAACCTGGCTACCTCACTGTGACAACAAGACTGCGAATGATGTGAAAAGTCATTGCACCCGGCTGTTCATACAACATGTTCATCACTGAGCTCTAGAGGTGTTGGTAGGACTGTTTTATTGAGACTGTGCTATGGCCGTATAGGTTATCTGTGGAGCAGCTTATTACGACCCATATTTACATTTATTTAGGTGACGACCTCTAGTGGCCGTAGTAATTATGACGAGAGCAAAGGCGGAAGTCTGGTGAGGTAGAGTGATAAAGTCCGCGTAGGGAGGAGGCTGGGGTGGACAGATGGGTCAAACACACACAGGACTTTCACCCAGGAGACTGCTGTTTGTGTGTCATGTGAAACCAAAAGTCAACGTTGACTTTTTAAAGTTATGTACGCAAGTTATTTTATGTTAGTAAGTCATGTGACATAACTTAACTTACGTAACTAATGTTCTTATTTTAACCCAAATCGTGAGTTTTGGTTTGGTTTTGGTGCCTAAACCTAACCAAACTGCCATCGCTTCACAACATTAACCAGGAGGCCAAGTCAACACCTTGAAGTCGTTGTCGTGCTCCTCAAACCATTCCTGAACCATTTTTGCAGTGTGGCAGGGCGCATTATCCTGCTGAAAGAGGCCTCTACCATTAGGGAATACCGTTTCCATGAAGGGCTGTACTTTGTCTGCAACAAAGTAACATCCACATGAATGGCAGGACTCAAGGTTTCCCAGCAGAACATTGCCAAATGCATCACACTGCTCCGCCGGCTTGCCTTCTTCCCGTAGTGCATCCTGGTGCCATGTCTTCCCCAGGTAAGTGACGCACACGCACCCGGCCATCCACAAGATGTAAAAGAAAACGTGATTCATCAGACCGGGTCACCTTCTTCCATTGCTCCATGGTCCAGTTCTGATGCTCACGTGCCCATTGTAGTCGCTTTCGGTCGGTGGACAGGGGTCAGCATGGGCACCCTGACCGGTCTGCGGCTACGCAGCCCCATACATAACAAACTGCGATGAACTGTGTGTTCTGACACCTTTCTATCAGAACCAGCATTAACTTTTTCAGTAATCTGAGCTACAGTAGCTCTTCTGTTGGATCGGACCACATGGGCCAGCCTTCGCTCCCCACGCGCATCAATGAGCCTTGGCTGCCCATGACCCTTTCCCCGGTTCACCGGTTTTCCTTCCTTGGACCACTTTTGGTAGGTACTGACCACTGCAGACCGGGAACACCCCACAAGAGCTGCAGTTTTGGAGATGCTCTGACCCAGTCGTCTGGCCATCACAATTCAGCCCTTGTCAAAGTCGCTCACATCCTTATGCTTTTCCTGCTTCCAACACATCAAGTTCGAGGACAAAATGTTCACTTGCTGCCTAATATACCCCCCCCCACTGACAGGTGCCATTGTAACGAGATAATCAATGTTCTTCACTTCACCTGTCAGTGAACATAATGTTATGGTTGATCAGTGTATGTGTGTGTGGTTGTCCTAACAGAAAGATCTCTTTCCTGTTATCCTGCAGAGGAAAAACAGACATAACTTAAATATAACTATCAAACTTCTCTCCTATAGAGAAGCACCACAGTAGGAGTATGTTTCTGGCTCATCTGTGTCTTTTTGTCCTTGAAGGTTGTGGGTTTCAACCTGTGCACCCAATGCTTGCTGTTTTAACTTTCAGATCAATTGAATTTAATCTAACTTAATCTAATGTAACCTAATTTACATGGCCACTATCTCTGTCCTGTGTTTGTCTCTCAGTGTTCATCAGACAAGGTTGTTCAGTCCCCGAGCTCTCTATCGGCTTCCATCGTTTCCTTTCTATTTCTCTTTCTTTTTCTCTCTGTGAAAGTGGAGCAATAATTTATCTTCTTTATCCTTTTTTGGATCTGACCTGTTCATGCATACAGAAAAAGATGAGTCTTAATATTCATTGGTCATTGTAATGACAATGACCAATGAATCAATGCATTCTGAAAGGTTTACATGCAATAATATATATGGCTTAATCTGCATACCGTTGCCAAAGACCTGAGGTATGTAGGAATGTTTGAAAGAACACTGATGCGTGGGCCCTGAAAACCTCAGTCATCTTCGTAGTATGAAGGATGTGATCCTAAACGTAGTTTTCTGCCAAAGTTTGAACAGTTGATTATTTCACATGAGAATTTTTTTTCTCTGTGCTCCTCTCACTGGTTTGAAGTGGGCGGGACTCCGCTGGAAAAGCGCAATGTCACATACTTCCATGCACCAATCAGGATTTAGCAATATTTGAATCAAAACGTGATGGCAGTTGTGGGGTTGTTTGCTCATGTTGCCTAACCACTGTCACATCCACACAGTTATAACACAGTTAGTGTGTTTTTAGTGTTAAACTCTTAATAAACGATAGCAAAATTTTAACTTTCATTGTTGTTTATGTAGTCATGAATGTCATGAATATTTAATGTTAGAGAGAAACTTTGGATTTTAAAACCAAGTTTTCAGGCACTTTAAAGACATCATTGTTAGCTGACCTGAGTGAGGCCAACTGGAATGGGACCATAAAAAGAACAGACTACAACAAGCTTCTGGTAAGATATGCTACTTCTTGGTTTATTTTTAGGACAAAACATAAAAATGTGTATCTGTAAACGACCTAAAACGTAGTGTAACAGTAACACGAGTAGCGAGGAGTCATAAAGTCAACAAACTGACTCAGTAATAACAGTTACACAGCAATATCTATCTCATGTTTGCTAACATTAGCCACCATAAGCTAGTGGTTATAAAGACCAGGCAAGGCTGAAGCAGCAAAACCCCTGAGTGTACTGAATTGAGCAGGGGTGAGTTTTATTCCTTATGAGTTCAGCTTTTTAGTAAGAGAAGGATGAGGCTATTTCTTCTTTGAAAAGTTGCAAAGCCAGCCAGAGGACTACAAAATGTACTCGTGGTTATATATATAATACTTGTGAGAACCCTCACTGACATACTGCAATGCATTCCTAAGGCCCTGGCTGAAATGTCCTCACTTCCCTCTAATGTCCTCATTATTTAACATTCAAATGTGTCCTCACAAAGATAGAACTACAAGAGCACAAACACAGAGTAACCAGGTCTTTCAAGGACAAGAAACAGAGATGATGCAGAAAGAGGACAGAAGAGAGAGAAAAGAGCAGCAGATGAAGGTAGAGAAGGAGGAGTATAATGATAACTCCGCAGACATGACCCCCCCCCATCCCACCTACCCAAGCACACACGCAGTTGCATACACACACATTCTGGTTGCCATGGGGACTGGCAACGGCTGCAGTTTGCTCCATGGGGGGGCCAGGGGTCCGGCTGAGATCAGAGAGCCGACTGTCGTCATTTAGGATCAATATGCCCCCCTCCCCAAAACTCTCTCCACACACACACATTTTCTTGGTACACACCCAACCTTGAGTTCAACCCCACCCCACTGTCTCAGCCTTGATCTTATATCCAGTAAACTCTAACTGCAGAGTCCCATTCATTCATTCATTCAGCACTATCCAAAGGTGAAATAGCTGCTAAGCTGTCATTCAGTACACGTTTAGTCCCTCTGATCATTCTCCAGGCAAATCTGACTTTGTAAAAAGGGGGCAATTGTGAATAACGCAAAAACTTGAAAGTCAAAAAAAGGAAAACAGACATGCTCACACACGCGGTGAAACACAAACTGACAGACAACGGGAGAAGTGTAGTGGATGGTAAACCCACTTTACCTTTTAGTGTGCAGAAATAAAAGGGTATCTAGCCATTAAAAGCTGACATAAATCTGCCTTTTAGCTGACATCACGGAAAGTAGCTTCAAAGTGGTGCAGGTTATATGATGCTTTCCAGGGCATGTCATTGATTTATGTTTATATTGGTGCTTGCCGTGGTATTCCTATTAATGATTGCTGACTGGAGGCAATAGTACGGACACTTTTATTTAAAGTACAGTTATATCACAGCATAGAGATAGATGTGTGAAATCTGTGGAGTGCCCCTTTAAAATTGCCTTATTCACAGTTGTTTGTGGTTTATTACACTGATTTTTATGATAATTATCCATTTAATGTATTTTATAGTCTTTAGTATTTCTTTTTTATCATTTGTATGAACATTTAAATCTTAGTGTATATACATGTATCATTTTGTGTTCATTAGTCTCTCATTTTCTACTGTTTATATTTGCCCTGTCTAATTATTGGCTTGTTCGTCGCCTGTTAATCTCTGAATTGCACTAACCTGTATGAGCAGTGCTATACAAATTAAGCTTGATGACGACTGATAATTAAGTGGTACATTCATTACTGTCCTCTTAAGACAGTGAAACAAGACGTGTGTTTAATCTCTCTCTCTGTATTTAACCTTACTGTGACAGCCTTAAGTGCAGTGCAGTTATGATAGTGTTACAAAATGGTCCAACCTAATAAAATTGAAACTGTGACTCTGCACTTATTCAAAATTGCTATTAGGTTTACATAATGAAGAAAGATAGATAGATAGATAGATAGATAGATATGCACCCACAGATTCTGTATAATCTGAAAGCTAAACACAACAAAAAAATACGAAAAGACTGTGAGAAAAAGAGGGCTGTAATTGCAATTCATTTCCAGCCCGGGCCCCTGGGGTACCATGAGTGCGTTTGATCCCAAAGGCGAGCGAGTGTGGAAATGGAGAGATGCAGTCATATGTATGCAGAGAGAGAGAGAGAGAGAGAGAGAGAGGGAGAGAGGGGCCAGGGACTTGGAGAGAAGCAGAAAGCCTTTTAATATTCCGGGCCATGGGTTGAGATGAGAGACTGCTCTCATACCTTCAGGTTCATGAGCATAATGAGATTTTTATTTTGCTGAGTGCAGTCTGTGAGTGCGCGTGTGCGTCTGTCGGTCACGCACAACACGCTTTCTGATCAGCTGTGTGTGTGCATGTGAGCGTGTGCTGCAAACTCCCCCTGTGGGCCTATATGTTTAAATTTCAGCATCTGTGAATGTGCATTTGTGTGTGTGTGTGTGCGTGCGTGCGTACGTGCTGAGACACAGACACACACGTCAATTAGGGAGTCAGGGTCATCACTCTCAACACTTTTCCCTCAGCTCAGATGACATTCATTGACTACAATTGACTGAAGTCTCACAATAAATACTCATAACATTAGCACACTTTGCTATTATCCTTCTCAATGGGTGCTTTCCCAAAACACTATCTCCTACTATTTCCAGAATCCTTAGGGCTGAAAAATGATCAGCCACACGGCACAGGACTCGTATCCTACACACACTTCTGCGTGCGTATGTGTGTGTGTGCGTGATGCATCACTACGACACACACAAACGTCCCCACCCAGTGTGAGGGTGGTGTAAGTCTTGCACACATGCACTCTTTTGTCCTTTTCGTTTTGAATCGCCTGCTGAGGTCTTTGTCAAGACAGGAGTCATATTTCTCTGTGGTGAGGCGTACACTGCACTACAGTGGATCTTTTGTTCAGAGTGTGTATAGGTATACATGTATGTGTATGTGACGACAGGCCATTGCTGCATTGTGTGGGAGAATGTCTTACGAACAAGCTGTGTGTGGGGGTTAAAGAGGACTTAGCCAAAACAAGTCTTTTGGCCGTCCTTATTGGTGGCAACATTGTGCTCACCAAGTTTATTGCTGAGATCTGGGAGCACAGTGACATTGCAAAATCAAAGTCAGGGGTCAAGAAACACAAGCGTTCAGATGATCAGAGAGGTTGTAAACAAACTTATTTGGAAGATAGGGAGCTCAGAGTAGAGCTGCTGCTCCTTCGCTTTGGAAGAAGCCAGTTGAGGTGCTTCTGGCGTCTGATAAGAATGCGTCCTGGGCGCCTTTCTTTGGAGGTTTTCCAGGTCCGTCCAACTGGTAGGAGACCCCGGGGTAGACCCAGAACACGCTGGAGGAGCTGCAAGACGTTGCTGAGCAGAAGGACTACCTTGCTTAGCCTGCTGCCATTGCGACCCAGCCCTGAATAAGTGTTGGAAAATGGATGGACGGATGGACCTTTCTCCAATAGTTTTTTTTTTTATCCAAGTCCCGGTAGAAGAGAGTTGAGTTACATAAGATACACAAAATGACTTTTTCCTCATTCTTCATTGCAGTGAAACAGATACGGTCATAACTTCTGCCTACCTTCAACGCCAGAATCCAATTGGATGAGCATTGTGGAGGTCAGCGTAGTTTGTTGAGCTTTGGCTGCTAGGGCTCGCGCAGCTGTATGAAATAATGGCCCTGCACTGCAGATTGTCACTCTTGCATGTTTGGTGTGAAAGCCCTGTTGGAGTCCTTCTCGGGCTGAGACGGCTGACTTACTGCTGACTCCCTACCCACATGAATGTCACAAAAATAATTTACTAAAGGGGCTCTTTGAGATATATTGTTTTTACCTGGCTTTGATAGTGTTTGTGCCCAAACTTTTGGGCCATTGTGTGTCACGTGACATGCAATTCCAACTGTGGCCACAGCGCCACAATTACCATAGCCCAGTGCTGTTCCTGAAGGCAACTTCCTGGCTCAACTTTGACCTACAATACTTTCCGTAGTTGTGCATGTTGTCCTGTGCAATGAGGGATTATTAGCAACATTTTCAGGTGTGCTCACTTTCTGCTGTACCTCCAAATAATGTAGTTTAGATAATCTGGATACATTGTTGTTTTCAATCTGTCTGATCGTCTGACTGTTTGGAAAAAAATGATGGCCATAGCTACAAAAAGACCCAAATTATATTAAACCAGAATTATCCTATTACATTATTCCCACGGTCTGATAAGTCAAACTGAAAGGGCAAAGGGGGCTAAAATCAGCAATGTAGCCTCAAAAAGGAAGGAAAGAACCAATGACCAATGAGCTGTGTTTTTACTTACTTACAAATTTCCATCTCTGTGTGATAGACAATGAGGGTTTTTTTTGAATCCGCTGACTTCAGACACATACAGAATTTTTCACAGTTTGCTCATTATCAAGTCAGTATTCTAGTTTACAGCTTGTCAGTTATTCATCCAACCAGCCATTCATAACACTTGTGCAGCACACACACACACACACACACACACACAGACAGAACCAGAACAATGCATGCACATTTGAGTTAGTTTGGTTTCCTCAGAGCTTTTATTTTATACAATACACATGCATTTCATTTATTTGTCTGCCAGACAAAACCTTAATATATGCATTTCTAGGTGTGTGTGTGTCTCTGTGTGTGTGTGTGTGTGTGTGCGAGAGAGTCCTTGATGCGAGGGTGACAGCCTCTCAACACTCTCCACACCTGGCTGTGCTTTACATAATCAAAAGCCAGGATCTACTCCATCTCTCCTGCCTTTTATTCTCCTTCTCCACAGCTGCAGTACTCCTCTTCCTCCTCCCAGGGTGACACTTATTTTAATTTCGACTTCGTGTTCTGTGTTTCAAATCCACTTTCAATCTTAATTATTCATGTTCATTTTCTCCCAGTCACCTCTCTGGGCTTTACTCCGCCACTCCCCTTGTTCTTCACTCCAGAGGTGGCGATGCCGGTGATGTGTGTGATGTCGGCGTGTCATCAATCCTCTGCGAGACATTGAATAATTAGGCCCTGCATGCATTACCCATGCATGTGGAGCCCCTAATCCCCTGGAATTGTGCAAAGTAAACCATCACCTCGGCGGCCCCTCATGACCCCTACCTCTCCCTCAAACCCTGTTTAACCCTCCATTTATATATATTTCCTCATCGACACCCCCTCCCTTCAACATGCTCACCGATAGTCCAGTTGGAAAGTCTTTATTGCCAAGAGTGCAATATGTGAATTTTAAAGAGAAAATCAAGTTACACATCCCTAAAGCTCCGGAATTTCAGCTGAAAGACGGGTTATCACCACTGTGATATGAGAGCTATTCCCACTATCCACAGCTGTAAATCAATTGAAAACTTTTCCAAACAAAAAGAGTTATATTCATTTCAAACTTTAAAGATTCTGAATGGTTAAGTTTTGAGGAATCGCATTTGTGCCTCCACTGGTCGAAGATCAAATCTTGCCACCATTTGCTCTCCTGTGTCTCACAGAGTCTGCTTTCCTTTATACTTTTCCCATAAGTAAATAAATGATAAAAATGCTAATAAAAAGGGTGTCCCTTTTGAAAAAAATCCTTATTTTGCTGCCCTACTTGACTCCCTCCCTCTCCCAGTCTCCTCCGTATGGAAACTTGAATGTGGATGCGAACTCAAATATTTTCTTAGCATCCATTACTGCATCATTACTTTACTTACTCCCTCCTTTCATCTTTGAAATTTCCATTTCACCCTCCTCGCTCCACACTCTGTCTTTCCACACTCAGCCTCCCTCTCTCCTCACTCCGTTTCTCTGTTTCTCCCTGCCATCACATTTGTCTTGCCCCACAGCTCCCCTCTTTCATCACATCCCCCTCTTTTTTTGGTTTATTTTCACATCCCATCACTCTCCACTCGCCCCTCTTCCATCTCTCCTTCCCACGGCAACACAAATGGACAGGAAGGGAGTGGGACCTAGCATGACAGCCAACCAGAGTGACCCAGGGCGGTGCATCATTGCATTATGGGTACATTAGGATGAATGTCTGTTGTTAAGCGAACAGTGCGATTACAGCAGTGCTGTGCAGAGGGTGATATTAATGGGGGCCAGAGTGGCTGCCTCTGCACTACTTGCTCAATCGATGGGTTACTCGCTGACTGTTAATCCAATCAATGGCGACAGCGAGGGGAGATACCGTTGTTTTCCACTCTTGTGGGTTTTTTTGTGTGCTCATCAAGCAGTGTGCTGATGAGCTCCTAACGCCTCGGCATTTTCACCAGCAGCCTGCTGTGGTTAAACTGCGGCTTCTGTATGTGCAGAACCCTCCCCCCCCAGACAAAACAGAGAGCTGCCTCCAGACGAAGACTTCTGCTGCAATGTGTTTACCCCCAAATTAGCGTAAACACGACTCTGTGAAGTCTCAGCCTACAGCGTACGGCTGAGTCAGTGCGAGCAGACGCTCAGCACCTGTTTGTGTTTACCGACAGCTCAAAGATATTAGTTCTCTGCCTGCACAAGATCATCTGAGTAAACAGGAGGGACGCTACACCCTATTGACCTCACATGATTTCTCTTTAGTCACGTGCGTGCAAAGGTTGGACTGCAGTGGAAAATAATTAGCATTCATGATGATTTTGCACCAAACTATTTGTATGGAGACACGATCAGCTCCTTGGAATAATCTGCCTGCGGCAAACACAAATTAAATTTAGATTACTTGCTTCCTCTGATATTCTTTTGCAAGTGAAAGAAATGTGTAATTTGTTTGTTCTGATTGCTGCATTCTTCCCACTACAATTCAAATTTTGACTGACTTGACAAGGTTCCTCCAAAGCCACAGAAGACACTCCTTGTGACGAGTACACTGAACTTTACATGCACAATTGACTCAGCGGGTTAACAAAGAGCATCCAGTGTAATTGCACATGCAAGTTTTGATTTAATTCAGTTTAAATCTTATCTTGTCTATGTACACAATCTGTCAATATATATTCAATTTTTGTTTTTATGGATCTGAAAAGCACACCAAATGCAAGATATAACACGTTAAAGTGAGAGCCCTTATTTCCAACATGATCCCATGATTTTGAAAGAGCTCTAAAATCAGGTCAGGTAAAAGAAAAAGTACCCAAACGCCTACTTAAGGTCCTCAGATGTTTATCAGAGTGTATTTCATCATGCATCAAGTGGCAATAAGACAACATCCTAACACTTCATTCTTTATCAAAGACATCTTACTATGTGTGTTGCTCAGTCTTTTCAGCAGAAGTCATACAGGGGCTGGTAATATGAGGGCAATGTGGGTGAGTTATTTCTGTGACACAAGATCAGCCCCAAACACTGCTCTTGCCACAGGCACTGTCAGTGGAAATCCCCCTCTCACGGCCAAGCTAACTCTTCTTGAACCCTGACGTTGGCACGTACCATCCTTGCCTCTGAGAGCTCGTTTCATATGTACGCTGGCAGATTAAAGGGCGACACAACTTGACAGCTTTATAAATGATAATAGATCGGTAAGTAAACAAAGGAAGCGAAGATGTTTCTCGGCAGAAAAACACCATTATCTCCAGTCTTGATAAACATATTCATAGACAAGCGTTTACGAATGGCAGAGTGGGATGCCAATTACCCATGAGCCTCCACTCTTACCCTGCAGTCTTGGGTTTAGATTAGTTTTGTATTTTGCTTGTTATCATTCAAAATCAAACAAGTGCATAAGCCTCTGTCCATTTTGAATCGCAGCCAGATCCAAGCGCTGCTCAGTCTGATCCCGCTGGTTTCAGTGTGTGTTCTCTGTACTGTGTGTCTGCTGTATTCACACAAATCACCCGGGGGGGAGGGGGGCTGTGCTTTAGTTTTTTCTTTTTGTTTTTTTTTTCTTTTTGCGTGGTCTGACCCTGTGCTGAGATGGAGAGCTAATTATGCACTCTGTTAGTGTGTGCGTGTGTGTGTGTGTGTGTGGAGGGTGTAGGTTGCCTGCGGCTGGTGTTTGGAGGTGGTAATAGTGTGTATGAGGTCTTTGGGATACGTCTGACCTGGGCAAGCCTACCAGCGTGAAAGGCGCCAGTGTCTGATTGGCACCTCGCCCACACACACACACACAGACAATCTTCACTCAGGGGAATATGGAGTATTCGGGGGGTGAAAGATGACAGCAAACATATTGTCTCTACAGTCCACATTATGCATGCAGTTATACACACACTCACACACACACATAGAGAAAACACATGCGGTGTACATGCAGGATCCAGAAACTTCCATTTTGCACCTGAAAGAAAAAAAACTCTTTACACAAATATGTAAAAGTACATAGTGAACACATATGCACGTACAAAATATGTCCAAGAAAAACATGAAGGCAACTCAGTCACCATGGAAACCCATCACTCCATCTCCAGCCACAACCATTTCCTTTCTGTATTCCTCCTTTTTACCTCACCACCCTCTTATCTCAGCGGTAGCTGTGAATTGTCCATATTTCCTGTCTTATTTGCTTTTCTTCCACCTCCCTCCCATCTCTCCCTGCTAATTGCTATTATTTCAGTTTTTTTCCAACCCCATCCACCTTTATTGTTTTTCTTTATTCTGAGTCAAGAGGCAAAACTTGTTGATTACTCGAATATATAAGACTATTCTAAAAATAAGACAAATTGTATTGAAAACATGTTGAATTACCTCAACCAAATGGTAGATGTGTGTCTTTCATGTTTTGTTTTTTAAGATAAAATCATAAATCAATGATTTAATATGTTTGATAATTTCTGCTAGCCACAAATCCTCTGTACATAGTTTCTGCAGAGGGTCAGTAAGGCAGAAAGCTCCAGGTTAGGGTCTTAGCGGCACTCCGCATTCAGTTGGTCAAGGATAATAGAGCCACCTGTGGGGCCGGTGGTCCGGGGCTGGCTTGGCTGTGCGGAGGGTCACTGGATCAGCCTGTTCCTCCCTGCTGGAGGTGTACCTAGAATTCAGACAAATACAGTCCCCTGAACAAAGAGGAAGGGGTGCCACAGTTAATCCTGTGTGTGTGTGTGTGTGTGTTTGCAGGCAGTGACATAGGAGCAGCATTTATATGTGTCTATTTACCTGTACATGTACAGTATGTATGTGCATGGTTAGGTATATTTGAGGCAGTTGGATGAGGCCAGAGGTCAAGGTGCCATCAGTCCCAGCAGCTTCTAAACTTAGTACCAGATGTTTTTTTTCCCCCAACTGTGAAACTTTACGCATGTATAAAAAAACGGATTCACCTGACCTAATCAGTCATGTTGTATATGATGCCTATTGCCATGTCTGTTTTCTAGGCCAGAAATGATACAACAATACAATACAACATGTCGCTATGCTCCAAGTAGCTGTAATGTATTGTGCTGGTATTGAGAGCACCCTCACCTTTGAAACAACTGTGTGGGATGGAGAAACCTCTGCACAAGACAGGAAACATCTGAACAAAAGGGTTTGTGGTACCAACAGCATTGTTTATTATTGTTCTTTTTTTATTAGTCATTTATGCACAAAGGTTTAATTGTTGACTATGACCATTTTATGGTATTTTTTGCTGCTTGTTTCAAACCAAATTTCTATCTTTTTTCTATCTTTTCCTATCAAGATTTTGTAAATCTTGATGTAGGTGCCTCCAACTGAGATGATTAAAAAATGTTGTCAGCTTTAGTTTTAAAGGATCTAATCTTCCAAGAATCCTGGAAAATAAAGCTATAGTTCAGTACACTCACTTTTTTTACAGAGCTTATGACTTCTAATTGTGGCTTTGGGCATATACCTCTGGAGTACCTAGTAATGTAAGTCCCATCTGAGGAGGAGAGGCAAAGCACCAGCATGTTTGGAGAAATAGACCTAACTTTGTTAATACAATTTCACATTGACTTGTGACTGGTGACTCTAAGAATACCTTTTTATTCATAATTTTCTAAAAGAGGCTTGAAGGAAAGCAAAAAAAAAAAACCAAGAATGGTACAATTGATAAGAACGAAATCTCATGAGAAACACCAGAAGATAAAAAAAAAATTAACTAGGAGAAATTAATAAGAAAAATGCATAAGAAACAGCTCAAGGTTTTAAAGTGGGCAGGAGGGAAAACAGTTGGATTGAAACAAAAAAACGAGACTGAAGCTGTAGCTCTGCAGGCTGGGCTGGACGTTTGACTCATTCAGAGCCCAGACAGATGCATTTGCATACTCAGGAGCAATACAACACTCTGTTTATTTAAACACAGTATTTGTATCTTTACTCTCTGTTATAGCAAACAACTGAAGGCGTACGCCCATGTTGCCTGGTGTGTCAATTCGAAGTAGATAACAAAGCAATAGCACAATTGGTCACTGCTATACAATTTGCAAAAGAAAATGTAAAGTTAATGAAATAGTTTGACATTTTGGGAAATACATTTATTCACTTTCTTGTTGAGAGTTAGATGAGAATATTGACACCAGTGCCATGTCAATGTGAAGCTACAGCTAGCAGCCAATTAGCTTAGCTAAGTGTAAAGACTGGAAACGGGGAAATAGCTACAGATAAAACAAAGAAGATATAACGTGTTAATTAGTGAGTTAGAGGTGCTTGTGGGCGGGTTGTGTTACCTTTGGTTAAAGAGCCAGGCTAGCTGTCTCCCCCTGTTTCCAGTCTTTGTGCTAAGCTAAGCTAAACGGCTATTTTCCCAAAATGTCAAACTATTCCTATTCCAAGTTTAGAAAAGTAAAAACGAAAAACTTTGGTGAGCGTAAAGTGTCAGTTTTCTAATGAGTGGTTACGGTTATTGAATTTGGTTCAAATTTGTGAAAGGCGCCGGTCATCGACTCAGGGTTAGGGTTGTATGCTTGTTCTAGAAAATGTGTATGTGCATCCATAACCATTCATTTCTGCACTGAAAATGATGCACTTACACACTGTGAAGCTTTATCCTATTTTTTATAGTCTTATATAAGTCTTATAAGCTTTAATAATGTGATTCTTTGTTTTACGGATTCCACTGATATTTTTATTCAAATTTCAAAGTCATGAATCAAAACCAGACAGTAACAACGCATCAAATAATGGTCTTGTAAATAAAAAAAACCTTGAAAATCAAAGCAATGAATCCAATGATACAAACACATTTAACAATTATTATTGAATTTGTATATAGAGTCGGTCTAGACCTGCTCTATATGAAAAAGTGCCCTGAGATAACTTTGTTATGATACGGTGCTATATAAAAAAAACTGAATTGAATTGAATTGACATAATATATCCCTATATCCCTACGTATTGCAGACATTTAGTGTGTGAGAGTGCAAAACACATACCAGAAATGAGTCAAAATTTGCAATATTATTGTGTTGTGCCATCATACTGCTGTATGTTTTCACTTATCTTGTGTTTTGTGACAAATGTTTCTGTAGTGTAGCCTGCTGGTTTCTTTGTGTTATTGAGCATTTGTGTGGTTATTTCATAGGTCCCCTTAACCCCTTAATTGCAGTAATCCCATCATGCTCCATTTTGAAAATGTTCACATAATATGCCCTAATGACTGTCTTGAAGCATGGCTGACACACATACACTTACACAGACAGACTACATGAAGAACACAAACAATTTTGAGCTTTGTTTTGTAGATGACACATGAAATGCCCACGCCCTCTCTCACACGCAAACTATCTGACACACACCCACACGTTCTCTCTTTCTCTCTGTCACACACAAACAAAGTAAGGCTAGAGAGAGACAGAGACAGAGAGAGAGAGAGAGACACCATCCTATCTAAATCCATCACCTCCATAGAAAAGGAGTTGAGAGAAATGGCTTTGCCTCCCGGCCACTGCCTCCTACCTACTGTCTCACACTTTCAATCAAGCTGTGTCTGTACTTATCTCGTAGCTTTGATGTGTGCATTTCTGCTAGCCATTGTGTATACAGTATGTGAGTGTGTGTGTATCATGAGGCAGCTACAACTCTACAAGTCCAGACAGGATGTTAGCCCCTACAGCAAAGTGAGAAAAGATGAGAGGAGAGGGAAGCAAGGACAGAGGAGAGATGACAGGAAAGAGGTAAAGGGAGACATGCCACTCATTTGCAATTCACTTCCTCTTGTCTCTGGAAAGGAATATTTGCAACATCACAACATGAAACCATGGTGTACGAAAGGTTGCCTGTGATTGTTCCCAGTACTGAACTCATATTCAAAAGCAGCTTCTTAAAAGCAACACACGCAAGTCTTTTAGAGATTGGCTCATTGATTGGAAGACAGCGTATACATGTGTCATCATTCACCCATGATAACACCTTAGCACTGGCCTACAATCTATTATGTGAATATAATATTTAGTAAATTTTGTTTTTGTTTTTAATGTCTCATGTTGTATTATATAGTTATATATATTATATGTATATAGTACTGTAGATGTATGTATTTTGGTCCATTTTCTGAAGGTTACCCTTCCATCCATGCTACCACTAGTGTTAGTTTTGCTTTAGTCTATGACATATTCATTTCAGATCATTTTCACTGTCTATTTTTCCTGAGAACTGTTATTTGATGACCAAAAATCCAGCCCATGTATTCAGTTCACTCATATGTCTAGAAAGGCATTGTACATTGAATATCATAGTTCATTTCGTATTTCTGTTAGAACTGCCTTTAACAGACACCATGCCAAAGACAATACGAGTGAAATGTGACTGACTGAGGACAGCTGAATGGTCACGGCTACGAGAATGGACTCCCAAGTCCAGACACCATATATTACAGCTAAAATGTTGAAAAGAGGGCACAGAAGGATATATCATCAAATCATCATATATCATAAACAAGGGGGAAAGAGACATATAATATGTGCTCGAATTTGAATGCTAACAAATTAATTGTTGTTTAACTGTTAAAATCGTTAAGGGTCCAAATAATAGTAAGATCTGTTGATATAATTTATCTTAGAATGTGAAAGGAAAATGCCAGGTAGACGTTTACACATTTTAGTTTTTTTCAGAAAGGCCAATTAAAGAAACCCTCAGTTAGATATTATTGAGTTACACAAGCCAGTGGAACAGCGGCTAGCCGCGTATGACCTCAGGCGTTCCATTGGCTTTCCATAGGCTACACTGAATCTAAATGCTAAACTGATCTTCCAAAAAAGCAAAAAGCTTACTTGGGACACACACACACTTGTACATAGTCATAAACCAACAGATTCCACACCTCTCAAACTTCCTCTAACACTCACATTATACACCAGAAATTAAATGGTAAATGGACTTCTCTTATAAAGCGCTTTTACAGATTGGTCTCATTCACCCATACATTCACACCCCAATGGGGGCCAAGTTGTCATGCAAGGTGCTGGCCTCCATCAGGAGCAACTTAGGGTTCAGTGTCTTGCCCAAGGACACTTGAACCCCAACCCCAGGATCGATGGACAACCCGCTCTACCTCCTGAGCCACAGCCGCCCTTCAATTAAGTGCTCTATTCTCTTGCCCTTGCTACTGTCTGGCTAACTGACATGATAATTTCACTGCCTTAGTCTCTTTTGTCTTCGCGTTCACGGTGATCAGGGGTGAAGTGGCGTAAAGAGGTAAGAGGAGATGGGATCAGGCTCAGCAGGACGAAGCCTTTCGCATGTTAATCCGCTGTGTCTGTGGAATAGTCCAGCCAAGGCCTTGATTAAGGATTCATAGAGTATTAGACTGATATCATTATGGCTATACATCATCTCACTGCTTTATCAACGGGTTGTCTCAGCTTAAGCCAGCGAGCTAAATCCCAGGTGCGTAGGTGTGTGTGTGATTGCGTGTATATGTGTGTGACAGTGTGAGATTAACATTGCATGAGGGATTAGGTCAAAGCAGTAGGTATTTTCTGAATCTGTGAAGTAGCAGCTGAGGGTTTAACAAGCAGACACATGAATATTTTTTTAATCTCAAACCAAGGTAGTACAACTTACAAAATGCTCATGTTAAGTTACTGTCTAATAATAATTAACATTTCAGTATCTTTACTAAGGCTTGATCCCTAAGCCACATAGACTTCAAGAGTGGCCATGAACTGACTACTAAACCTTCTCCGATGACCCAGTCAAGTGTGTGGTTTACTGACCCTGCGGTCTGCCTCCTTAGAGGTCAGTCAAACAGGCAAAGGTTAAACTGATCCATTGTCATTGTGTTACAAGATCTGTCATCAACAGAGATGAGGTTTCCAATGTATTCCTGCTAATGAGAAGACAGCTGACAGTGGTTAGACATTTGGTAAGTTCACAACTGATTGGGATCAGCCCTTTACTAGGGATGCCTACTGTATAGGAGAGGTTGGTGATGAACTGGTGAGGAATCATCTTGGTGTTGGGAAGGTAAATGTCAGCCTTTCGCATATGAGAATTTGAATATGAATGAACATGGTTTGTGGACTAGTGGACTATTCCCTTGGAGTAAGAAATAGAGCAGGGAAAACAAATGTCAAGCTTTCTGAGACGTTCAGAATTCAAGAAAGAATGCCTATCTGTTTCCAACAGGTTGGGTCAGTCTGGCAGTGAGGCCTCATCTTCCTGTATAATGCCTTTAAATTTCCCTACAGATTGAATAGACTCCCTTGTTCTTGAACGCAGAGTGTTTTGGATGGCAGTTCTATTAAGAAAGAAGAATTACAATATCCAGATGGTCGAGCCATTTATTCTTGGCTGGAAGTAATAATTTTCTTGCGAAAACATTGTCACTGTAATTGGCAGCAAAAATGATCTCCTTTATGAGAAACTTGCCATGGTTGCAATGGTTCATGCCATCCTTTCAGCAGGTCTTACATAAAATGTCAAAAAACTACAAAATGTTGGGATTAACTGCTCTTTCAATAACATGAACTTGCCAGGGGTAGCCATACCTCAGAAGTTAAATCTTTCAGTCTATCTATGACAATTGACCCCTCCACGAAATAACAATTGTCCAATCATAGTTTAGCAACCTTAACTAGACATGGAAGGCCTGTCAGTTTTGACATTATTTTGCATTTCAAGAGTTTGGAACATGGTGTCTTTTTTTAGGCCGCCTTTCCAAAACCAAACTTACAAGAGCAAAATTGTAAGGAATAGATTTGTCTTCTCAAATGTGCTAACGTTAGCATGCCTGGTTAAATAGTTGTTTAAGTAGTAATCCAGCATTATTTCCAAGGCCAAGAGCTAGTACATCATTAGGTAACAAAATTATTATGTGGAGTGACAGCCCCCTTCAGGGGGAAGTGAAACCAACACTTCCCAGTTCTGTTCCAGATTCAAAATCCCATTGACATTTCTAACTACGTTAATAGCTAAAAATTCAGCCTTGGAACAGAGCCTTTATCCACAGTATGTGGTGTGGCTTGCTTCAGAAGTCTAGATAAGGTTGGTAGTTTTTTGAAAAACAATATAATATTGTTTTCCATGGTGTAACAAAACAGCCATAGACAGTTAAACGTCACACCAGCAACAGACAAGGCGAGTCCATGAGCGAGCTGAGCGGTCGCGGCTAGTTCAGACATGTCTGGAATAACAGCAAGGCAGAGAGGAACGAACGCTGTAAAAGTTTTTAGATAGCAGAGGTAACAGCTAAAAAATTTGAAAAACATAACTGAATTTTATTGATATAGACAAAACCAAGTTATGATGACGTAAGTACCTGTGCTGCTGCGCTTTAGTTTTTTTTCATGGTAGCTGTAGTTTTTTCTGTGCTCACAAAGTAATCATTGTTAAACTTTGTTGAAATCACCAAGGTTTCAATTTGTTATAGCAACTGCTGTTGTGGATGCCGATTTATATTAGAATATGGAATGTAAACCCCAGGAACATGCTTCATTTTTTTTAGAAAGACAGAAATGCTGCATTGAGTTAGAGAAGCTAGTCGAACAGAGGCTAGCCCGGATATGATGTCATGACTTTCGAATTCTCTATAACAGTCTGATATTACAATTATATTTTGTACTATAGGGCTAACAAGCTCTATCCAGCAATATGTAACAGGTCTCAGACTGAGAACCCATAAACAGATAAGGTTCCTGTAAAAACAGGAGAATGAATGAGACAGGGGGCAATTGCTTCTGTGCAGTCTAGCTTCGCTCAGCTGAATTTATTTTCCAATATACAAAATATATCTTTTTTAAATCCTCTTTTGTATTTTGTTTTCCACGTTTCCATGTTATTTCAATAACAAAATCAAGGGCTTAGTGAGGGGTCACAGCAGACATTCTCATAGTTGGAAAAGCACAGGCTTTACTAATAACATTAATTATTATTATATGGCTCTGTTCTATTCAGGAGTCCATGTAAACACACTGCATGCTGACCCTGAAACTGAAGCAGGTAAATGGAATGCAGCCATCATTCATTTAATTATTTAGACCTCTGCTTTGTCTGGCATGTCAAAATGTCTTCCATGAAAAAGGCCCATTATTGCCTGTAGCTCTGTGTTTGAGCTTTTCAGCAGACATTAGTTTCTGTTTTTTTCCCTTTTGACACTCATACACACTCCGGTAAGGTTGCACAGATTTTCACACCCTCTCAGCTCACAGAATCAGAGGCTCCAACACCAAATCATCACAGCACAGCTGGGCTCGATCACTGACATCATCTTTGAGCACTTGAGTTACACACTCACTCTCTCAATATCCTTCCCTCTGTCTGTGTCTCTCTACCACTTTCTCTTGATTTAATACCTCGTCTCTCACAACTGAATTGAGCAATACTCATAACAAAGAGAACAAATCTCTATTGTGGCTGGATGTCTGTCAGGCATCACAATGCTGCTCAATTAGACCCTCTATACGGTAAGTATGTGTGTGTACTTGAATTTGTCAACTCTGATTGTATTTAAATTGTGCACATGTATGTTTGCATGTTTTATCATGTGCACAAAATGTACAGTATGCGTTTCCTCTGTGCCACAGCGTCACTTCACTTGATGAAGAGGCCTATTTTCTCCTCGGTGTGTCCTGCCTGACTCCAGGTGTATGATGACTATAAAGGAACAATGAGGATTGTGTGTATGTGTGTGCGTTTCACCAACGTGCCACTGGCAAGGACAACCAGTAATCAAGTCCGCTCGCTATTCTTTAGTGCAAACCATTCCTGTAACTTAAGAGTGACGTAAAACTAGGACAGGGCACATGGAACACACACAGACTAGCATTCATCAAGGTGACAGTGTGTCTATGGTTATGCTCAGGTGACATGGTGATGCAATTAGTTAATTTCAAATTAAATGAACTGGCTGTTCAGGTGAAAGGACACACACACTGAGACCTCCTCACACACAGATTTCAACAGGTCTGTGTGTGAGTGGACTTGGCGACAGGCTGCAAAGTGATACCTGAGTGCCAGAGTCAGGGCTGGGAGTGTGTGAGAACCAGCGTGAACTGATGGGAGGGTGTGGGAACCTGTCATTCTGCGAGGAAGACTCAGCTCCTGTTACCAGAGGATCAGGCTTTGCTGTAACCCAAACCTCACTCTCCTTTTCCTTCTCGCCTAAACACACTCCTTCTCAAATATACACACACTTTCTCAGTAACACAGTCTTAAACCTGCAGAATTGAGGGTTTTGTTTATGGGTTGGTTTACGGCAGACGGTCTAGTCAGATTAGGCAGGATGTTGATATAGATCACATTTTCACTGAAATCTCTCACTAAGATGGATACATGTTATTTTTTCTGCTTATCAGTTGTTGCCACTGTTTTTTTTTTCCAAGAGCAGATGTTAGCCACATAATCTAACAGTATCTTCTGATGTCGTGGCCTCAAATAGCCTATTATACAAGGTTTCAGCATACAGTTCAAAGCTCAAAACCTTTATTGTGCCCTCAGGGGCAAACTGTGGTTGAGCTGGGCAAAGTGTGACCACAAAAAGACATGTTTTAATTCATTACCAGTGACATAAATACAAGGCACACCATAAACACTGTGCACTAAAGAGAGAGCAACAGTATGCACGAACACTTCAAACATCTGTTACTATAAATTATATGACTTTGGTTTGTACCCTAAAAAACACCTGACCACACATGACTTAAAAGGACATATTAAAAAAAAGAAATATAACTAGAAGAAAAAGGTATCTACATTAAATCCACATTTACTGATGTTGGGATGGCTGCATTGCAACATGTGGTGTGCAGTGGTGGAAAGTAACATTTACTCAAGTACTGTACTTAAGTAAGCTCCAGTAAACCCACTGTATACTACGTGTCAGGCGCCAAACAGCATTTTGAACATCTCATGTTGTCATTTGATACATGGCTATTTAAAAAAAAAAATGATTATGACCATGTTTTTCTTTAACATTGCATATGTATTACTAAATGTGCAAAAATCAATGATAAAGTTCAGAAAAAATATTTTTGTTAGGAATTATTAATTAAGAGTTTAACACTTAAAAACTCAGCTATCAGGTAGTATGTGCTTCATCAGCACTGTGTAGGTGTGGTTTGATCTGAGTTGAAATGTCATCAGATTCTGATTCAAATGTTACTAAATCCTAATTGGTGCACAGAAATACATGATATCACCTTTTTGCAAGTGAATACCACCCACTTCAAACCAGAGAGAGGAGCTCAGAAAAAATAAAAACAGAAATCTGTCATGTGAAATGACCAAAATTGTTCTTACCATGTGTATTCATGTATAACCCCATCATTGATTGTACACAGCTGATTGAGAAACTTGGTTTTAGGACTTTGAATTCAGGTCTTTCTACACAACTTTTACAGTGTGGAATTGCTATTTTTACTTATGAATGATATATACAGTATACCTCCAACACTGAGATTGTGAAAAGGTTGTATAGTCCAGAGAAAACAAAAGTTTGGTTAAATAGTTTAATAAACGACTTTAACGGCTTCTGGTCAGGTAATGTTGAACTGGCAGGGTGGAGTTTATGCTCTTTCTACAACCAGGCCCCCCCAGTGTCTGGATCCCAACATGCCTCAACCACCATATATAGAAACTAGAAGTTACAATCTGAAAACCATGCATCAAAAGTAATCCTTATTGCTAGAAAAGCCACACATAGACAGACAACAGGATTTTGTTGGTTTATTTAATGCTAGGCTAAACTAAACTGTAACCAGTGTCGGTGACCTTCTTCTCAGTCCATTTAATCACACTGAGGGATGGGTTTGCATCTGCAGCACTCGGTAATGGCAAACACCCTTGCTGTGACCGCAAAAGCATGATACCAAGCTTTGGAATTAAAGTCAGTTCAACAACTCTAGAGCAAACTATATTTTTTCTGCTGAGTGCATTTATTCAAACATAACTTTACTGGGAATTGACTTGCAGTTATCAAAATTACTGCCCAACCATAAAAAGGAAGTTATTTCCAAAAGTTGCATGAAAACATCTCAGTTGATGGATTACAGCTTTGACCTGACACAAATGTCTGTCAACATGACGCCTGATGACGAATTGAAGTGTAATGGAGCAGTAAAAGGTCATGTGACTTTGCTTTACATATTTCATTAGATGCTGTGTTCAAAACACTCCAGGTGAAACAGTGTAGACACGATAGAGATCAGCCAAAGGGAAACAAATCAACCGCACCTGTCCTTTGGTGTAATGCTGTTGTCTGTCTCATCAGTCTCTGGGGACATGTCGTTATTGTAGCATCTCTGGTATGCTGCTTGTGAGTGTAAATGAAACAGGCCTCAGGTCAGTGTGAGTGTGTGTGTGACAAGAGTGGATAATGCAGTTGTGTGTATGGGACTTTCTTTTTTCTTTGAAAGTTTTCTTTTATCAGCTGCCAGCTACTTCACAGTGCAAGAATTGAACTACAGCAAAGTTAGTTTTTTTAACCTTTATTTATTCAGGGAAGTTTCACTGAGAGCCAAGCTCAGAAACACCCTGTTCACACTCACACAGTTACACACATTCACACCACTGAGCAGCTGGCTGTTAAAAGATTTGCTTAAGGGCACCTCAGCAGTGGTAATGGGGTCTCTTCTTTGTGAGCAAATGCACTGCCATTCAATACAGTGTTACAAGAGAGCAAAACCACAGATTAATCATTTATCTGAATTACGCTATTTGCGTCAACATTAGCTACTTTTCTTCTCATGAGTCAAACCAGAATGCACAGACTTCATACACATACTGATGATGAAAATGACTCTTTCTAGTGATACCAGACGGAAGTCATTTAGACGTTTCTTGTTCATCTACCTTTTTGACAGTATTAAGGCTCAGAATGTCCCATCAACATGGTTTTTATATCCTTGGAACACTGACACTCTCCTGCCTTTCATTCATATCCACGTATTTGTGTAAGGGTCACCAAGCTCAATGTAGCAAATACAAATGGTAAAGTGCAAGTTGTCCTGTTAGCTGGTGAGCTAACAGCTAAAACGCTAATCAGTCACAATAGCTCCGTGAGATTCTCCCTGGCATTTTGCTCAACAATGTGCACCATTTTGTTCAATAAAAAGTTACTGCTAACTGTCGGTTGCTAATGGTCAGTTAGCAAGCTCGTTAACTTGTTAGCTTAGCTCAATAGCTAGGTTTACACAGTTTATGTGTGAACACAACACTGACGTAACATCACCTTTTAAGTTGATATGGTAAACAGTTGCTCATGAACAAATCCAGCAGTTACGGAGCAACAGTATCATTCATTTGGAGACATGTTTCTGTCCACCTGATGAGTGCAGGGTTGCCAACTCTGGGTACCTGGCTGGAGTGAGATTTTGATGCCATGGGCTTAATCACGCATACGTGCAAGCGCACTTTATCACGTGCACATATTTGGACTCACCATCAGGGTTTAAAAAACTGTGCACCTTACCTTATATTCTAAGATTTAAGGATACAGCCTGACTACGCCACCCCGGGACTTCCACCCTGGGAAATACTCACAATTTCACAATATTAGACAATAACCCAATAAAGGGCACACAGGTTTATTCACTAATGAAAGTCAAAGACGTGTTGTTTCCACGTCTTTGACTTTCATCATTTTATTGAATGTTCACAAGCAGAACCAGAAATAAACAAAAATAACACAAGAACCTATCCTACTCCAGGCACATAGCCAATACATGAACACACACAGACACATCTACACATGACTACACATATTCACTCAGCCAAATATGAACACTCACTCACTAACTGGTTTGCTTGAACGCCTTCTGGGCTCCGCACAGGGTTTCCTGCCAGAACAGCTGTCCAATCAACACGGCGATAAGCATCGCGCACCAAACAGCGAGTAATTTAAGAGCCCAACGTTCGCCTGTTCATCTCTGTTGCTGTCGCAGTGTTTTGACGTGAGACTTGTTTGGGCAGCGTGAGAGTGTGAGACTGAACGTGAAAGCGTGTGTCTCACACTTCTTTCACCAATATGCATACATTTTTCCAACTAATTTTATATATATAATAGTTCCATGTTTATTTTACCTATCTTTGTTCAGCTTTGTTGTCCTTGTTTAGCTGTATATTTCTATCTCTATTTCTATTGGAACTGTGTGTTTCATTGACAGCAGCTTAAAACTGGAGTCAAATTCCTTGTATGTGTACACATACATACTTGGCCAATAATTCTGATTCTGATTCTCACCTCTATAGCTATAATTAGTTCGTACTACTTGCCTCAAGTCTTGTTATATTTGATTTGAAAGTAGTTGAACTAAGTCTGAACAAAATGCAAAATTTAAGTCGTCTCACATTAATCTTACATGTTATGAAACTGTTGTGTGTGTCCCTGAGGGAGCCCAAGGCATGATCGTGAACCTGAATCCTCAACTCTGTGACAACATACAGTTCCCACAATCACGTGATACTGCTGGCATTTCACCCTGAGGTCACATATGGGGGGGGGCTCATACTGACACAATCATTCAGAAAGACAGCTGAGGACACCGACTGTCCACCATCGACATTACCTCATCATTGTGGCATTAATGCATTCTACTGTGATCTTTGACCTCACTGTTGTCTTTCTTAATCCCTGCCTCACTGTCTGTCTGTGTATGGCTCTGCCTTCCTGGCAGAGTTCCATTATCCCGTCTTTTCAACTCTCCTTCTCTCACACACAAACACACACACACACACACACACACACACACATGTGTAAGGAGAGGTGCATTCCTTCAGTCTGATAGGCAGAGTGGACAAGGCCTTGTTCCTATTGGGTAGTGGACATGTGGATAAGTGCATACCATTTACCTGCAAGCATGCATTATGTGACTCCTTCACTTCCACTATGATGGATATTAAGGCAGGGACACAAATTACAACTGTTGAGATGATTATGAATATGATTTGGGGCGTTATGACTGATCAGACCCAGTTTATGTCCCAGTCTGGGTCAGTTGGTGTTGACATTCGGCAGATAAAATGATATAGTGTGTGATATGATTGTGTGTGAAGATTTTGATTTTTTCCCCTCCTTTTTTGGCCTTTTCAGCGAATTGCACTGCATATAAACAGTGCAATCTGCTGGTTGCCGTCCATGTTTGTTTTGGCACAAAAACAGGTAACAATTGGCGTTCTTGCGGGGTCATCTGCCGCCAGAATTCCAGTCATACAGTTTGTTGTGTAGTGTATTTACTCAGTCATTAAGTTTATGCTCCTTCCTGACTGTCAAAGACTAAAAAACATGTGGAAGTTGTTGGAAACAATCTTAACATCTGGTTTTTCCAGCTAGGTTTCATTCTAAATTGATCTGTTGATTATTCATTTTTGATTAATGGTTTAGTCTGTAAAATATTAGAAAAAAGGAAAATATGTTCCCAGAGCTCCAGATGACATCTGAAAATTGCTTGTTTTGTCCAATCAAGTGTTTAAACGTCAAAGGGAAACAATTTACAAAATAGAAAAGAGAGAGAAGCAGCAAATCATCACATTTGAAAAGGTGGAACCAGCAAATGTTTAGCAGTTTTGCTTGATCAGTTTGCAAAATGTCACTTAAATCTTAGTCATTCCAAGCCTGAATTACCAACCAGGCAAACAGAGCAGCTGCCTAGAGGCAGAACAGAACTCTAGGGGCCCCCAAAGCACTAGGCTCTCTGTGTGTCAAGTACTTTAATTGAATTATTTCTGGAAATATATACCACTAAAACACAATATTTACTGACATGATAGGGCCCTTCACATGTGGATCCTGCTTTATGACCTGATAGTGTGACTTGAAGACTACATTTTGACTATGTCAAAATGTAGTTTTAAGACCATCATTTGGTGCTAACATGATGCATGTCTCTAAATTAATTTCTGTTTAATCAAATGATCACACAGAAAATCTGGGGCCAGGTAGAATTCTAGCAGAGGAAAAACTGAACACACTGCACAAAGAGTAAAGGGAACGGGAGCTTAAAAGGGGCCCAGCAACTCATTTTTGCCCCAGGGACCTACAAACAGGTTATTCCGGTCATATGTCAATTGATTGATTATATTATACTATAGAGTTGACCAATATTACACTGAATGTGGGAGGTTTGAAGGATAATTCTGGTCTGTTCCAATTGAGTCTTATTTTCACAGTTTTTGCCACAGTGACTAATGGTTATGATAACATATTCACCAAAGTAATTGCTGAGATCTGGGAACATGGCAATGTCAACAATGTCACAGAATACATCAATACATCAATACAATAATGTATCAGCAGCAGCATTTGACAACTATACTGTAAGGCTGACCCCTATATACCTGTATGATGCCTCTTCACATGCCTTTTGCGTATGTATCTCTGCACATGTATCTATGTCCCTGTGTGTGTGTGTATCTTTGTATGTGAAAGTCCTTGACGGCTGTGTGGGGTCATACATCTTTCATGGCGCTCCCTCTGATTGACTGACTGAGATTACATGCATGACCACAGCCTGCACGCTCCACTCTGCTCAACAGCTCTGCCACCGTCCATCCATACCAATGCTGCTGCAAAGTCATTACCCTGTAGGGACTCTTCCTGCACTGCCTCGCTCCGCTCACTCAATAATCCATATTCATGCAGCATTTTGGATGAGTGAGAGTGAGCAGGCAAAGCAGCTAAGGCCAGTTCCATCAGCTCCACTGGTTTTGATGTTTGAGGAGATTCCTTTGTAATTGATCTGGAGGAAGGCGGCGGTTACAGCACAGTGTCTTTAATCCGCCAGAGGAGGGCCTAATTATTCTGTTGCCTCAATCAATGCCTCCGATTGTTCTGCATGATGTGGCATGACTCAGCATTGGAATAATTATTTTTCCAATCAGTTTCCAATGAGATGATGGAATTAGCTATAAATAAGATTTCTTTATTGTTATTGAAATTGAGACCATATTGAGTTTGTATGATGATACAAACTACATGGCCAAAAGTATTTACTTTTGTGGACTGGGGCTACCTTTATGGTCTGAGCAAGGCCTCCAAATAAGGGAGATGTCAATGCCTTTAGATTTGCAGCATATAGTTTGGGGGAGACCCATTCCTGTTTCAACATGACAATGCTCCTGTGCACAAAGCCAGGTCCAAAATGTTTTCCCAGTTTGGTGTGGAAGACTTGACTGGCCTGCACAGAGCCCTGACCCCAACCGCATCCCGCACCTTCACGAGCCAGGCTTTATTGACCAACATCAGTGGTCAACATCACTAACAGTGACAATGCACTGAATGCTATGCGATGCCAATTAATGGGTTAATGGGATAACAGAAGTTTACACCCCATTTACACCGAGTCACCTCATGCATCTTGGGCAAACTGGATAGCTATCTGCTATAAAAAAAACTAAAAAAAACAAAGTGTGAATGTATCCACGAAGCAATTGAGACAGCTTGAAATCCAATTGACAATCTAGCCATTTGGTTGGATGAAGTGCTGCATGGTGCAAAGTCACGTAAATTGTTGGTTGCATACGCTTACAGCACCATTAAACTCCATACTTGACTACGTACTTGACCACATTCCAAAGCTGAACATTGTTTTTCTTCCAAGCATTAATATCCTCCTCAACTCATCCTCGTGCTAATCCGATGGCACAAGTCGGGGCTTTTCATCCAATCACACAGCACTTGAGTTGTTCAGTATCTCCCGAGTGCTCAGAACCCTACTTAATGTAAAGCGTGACCAAAACATTTTGCAAAGGAGTCCACCGACCTCTCTGCAAATAATCTCTGGCTCACATTAACCAAATTTTACAAGAGGTGCTTTGCAGTAAAAACCTCTATTACTTCTCCCATTCTCCAGATACTTATCTGTGACGCAAAAGTGATTTTGGTAATATCTGTCAGGCTCTCTTCACTGCTCTCTGCATCTCTCTCAGATCCATCTCTTTCACCCCATCTCTCCTTTTTCCAAACATCATGCACAGGACCTGGAAATGCTTGCAATTAGTGGTAGTCAAGCGAGCCATCGTGCGAATCACTGAGTGGCTCTTCATTATACAAGGCTTTCAAAACCTAAAAAGCATCATTTCGGCTAACGGCCTGTTTTGCTAAGTTTCTCGGTTTTAAAATGTAGATAGAGCTTCTGTGTTTTCTCCAGCAGGGCGTGAGCACAGGGATATAATCTGTTTCTTTTTGATGTATCATAGAGAGGGTTCAAAGAAGATGCTTTGTGGGTGTGCCAGTACGTGTGGATGCTTTGCACCCTACAATATATTTCATAATTCTTCAGTAGAGTTTGGAGAAAATCACCACATCGCCCTCTTTATCTAGTCTAAATCCACTACTGACAATTTCATGCTATGCTTTTGCTGAACTTAAAGGAAAAACACTGACTTCAGATGCGGACGTTCCACTGAGAAAGGGAGAGAATCATGAGGCTATGAGCTGTTTAAATATGAATGAGTGTTGTGTGAATGCCTCTGCTGTGATATTTATACAAGAACAAATCCCTGTGTGTTGTTGCTGTGTCTTTAGCAGTAGCTCAAGGGAATGTCACTGCTGTTTTGGTATTTTGCAGGGTGGAAATATTCTAAAATGTTCATGCCTGAGCAAGATCCCCGGGAATTCTGCAGAATCTACATCTTCAGCATTATATTTGAATTAACAGCTTAGACTTTTTAAGAACCACTGTTTCACTTATCCTAATACCCTGCACATTACCCTAAAGGAATAGTTTAGAATATCTAGGTTTTGCTAACTTTTTAGCCATTGAAGGTTTCAGCATGGTGTCCAGGCCAATCCATGCGCTCTCTCCTCTGCATCAGTGTCTGTCACTCATCAATGTGTCCATATTCCCGCTCTCATCCCCGCTGGAGTAGCCATTGCACTCTGGCACTAAAGTTTGCGCTGTGGACAACACTACAGCCAGCAGATACCCTTTCAAATTATGCATCATTGCAGCAAGTTAATTCTTGAACTTGAAAATAGTAGTTTGACAAAACCATCCTAACTCGAGGTCCACTTTCTACATCCCCCACTTGTTTGAAGGCAGGCAAAAAGGAAGAAAGCTCCAGAAAAAGCTAATAAATGAACCTTCATTTGGTGTTCGTCAAACTACTGTTTTCAAGGTCAAGGTCAAAGTCCTACAAGCACTATGGATGAAATCCTAATAACTGATGGGTCTTGCATGTCAACTGGTCCACCTCCATGAAAACTCCATGCGGTGATGAAGACAATGTTATACAGCTGAAAGCACTGGGAAAAACTAGTAAATTGCCTTGAGTTGGGATTGCTTTTGTCAGACCCTCAAATTGTCACCCAGTAAGAAGCAAACCCATGCAATACCATGCAGGACGGTGATGCACAGTATACCGTCCTGGATCAGGACTAGTACCATGCATAACTTGTTACTTACAATTCACTTTGCATTCTTGAAAAACAAAAATCAAAAATCCAACAATTGATTATAAAACAAATTTTCTAAATTGCAACTAGAATTTTTGGTTGTTTTTAGGGTTCATAGGCCTGGGAATCAGGGAGTACAGATGTTCCAGTATTTACAGTACTGCTCTCCATCCTGGAAACATGACCCACTTCTTATACACTGGCTTCAGACAGGAAGGACGCAACGGACTGCCAAGAGCTCCATCTGAAAAAGCAAACACACACACATGACCTCATGTGCGTGCACACAACACGCAACACGTGCATGCACAAATCAGTCAAAAGCAACACACATGCAATTACATGCAGGCACTATTTTGGTTGCGCACACACTGATGCCCGTACACTCAATATGGTACAAAACTTCAGTAGACTGCTGTGAACACAAGTGACTGGCAACTAAACCCAAATCCGCTCAGCTCTCCCCTGATGATAGGGGATGGAGGGAATCAGGAGGAGAGACACACAGAGAGAGAAAGAAAGAGCAAGTGGGTGGGTCAGTGAATTAGAACTGAGCATCCGAAAATGGGATACATGAAAGGGTGATCAGTGAACTGAAGTGAAAAAAAGAAAGAGACCGGAGGATTTGACAGTTACAGTGAAAGAGCAAGAGAGAGTGACGGATAACAATGGGAGTGAGACTGAAAGTGAGTGCCTGAGCGAGGGAGGATTCAATAAGGCCTGGGGGGGAGGAAGTGAATGCAGGGACTAGAAAACAGGGAATTGTGGGTTGTTATTCATATAAATCATGATGGGTTGAATTAGGAGGAGGATATGGAAAAGGCAATTTCCGTATGTTTTTCATTAATGTTGCTAAAAAATAGTTTAAAACACATATTTGAATAAGTTATGTTGAAAGATGGTTTCAAGCTCATTACATCCCAAATTAAACGTAGGGCTGGGTTTAACAGTTAAGGTACAAATCCCAAAACAATACTTTTTATGATTTGCACTATATAACCTATTTTTCCACAAAACCATTTTCTACATTTAACAAAGGTAGGCAAAGTTCGCAAATGTTAAATGTTGTCTAAACATGAGGAGCTGCACAAGAACTTTGCCTGAATAAAATACATTTTTAAACTGGAAAAATCATGATTAGTAGGTACAGAATACTAAAAATTGACCAAGCGCTTGATGTCAACTGTTTTCGACACTCAGTAACATGGACACATTTTGGTCAATACCTATAATGTATTGAGGTTTGATACCCAAAGCTTAAAAAGGCAAGCTTAAAGGAAAGCTTGACATTTTGGGAAATACGCTTATTTGCTTTCAGATCAGATAAGAGGATCAATATCACTTTCATGTCTGTAGTATGACTATATGTAGTAAGTATGGAGCTGGAGTTGGGAGGCTTAGCTAAGCATGAAGACTAAAAGCAGCCTGGCTCAAAAGTGCACCTGCCAGCACTTCTAAAGCTCATTTAACACTCTATTTTTACTTTTTTTAAATCTGTATATGAACAGAAATGTGGACCATTTGTGATTTTAGAGGGAACAAAGTTTAGCTAATTGTCCGTCCAGCACTTCTGTGCACTGTATCTGCTTGTTGCCTGGCAACCTCACTGTGACGATGAGACTCTGGGAAGTCAGTGCTCCCAGCTGTTGTTCGACAAGAAATAGTTCTGACATGTTAGTCCCGGTAACATAACAAAGTGTTGTTTTTACATTTCTGTTTTCTGTACAAATTAAACTATTAGATAATTGGTTCTAAATAGTGAGATTTAGAGGTTTAGAGGTGGTACATGTATTTTTGAACTTTGGAAAGAGCCAGGCTAGACTTACCATCTGCTTTCAGTCTTTACGCTAAGCTAAGCTAAGCTAAGCTAATCGCCTCCCTGCTCCAGCTCTGTACTTATTGTAAAGTACAGACATGAGAGTGATATCTTCTCACCTAACTCAAAATGTTGAACCATTCCTTCAAATGTTTTCTGTCAAACATTTTGTCTGCTACGACCTATAGTATAAGGAATGTTAAGGGATGTTGTTGTCACTCCTATTCACAGTGCACAAATTGTGGAGACTGTCGGCAGAAAAGGTGAAAGTAGCATGACATTGTTATAAGGCCAAAATCTTTGAGGAAGGAAGTTGGGTTGATGGTCGGGTCAACAAAGCATTTGACATTGACACCGGAGACTGGTTTCAGTAACGTATCTCCTACCAACAGCCAACACTGATTTATTTTAACCATGACCAGTATCTTTTCCTAACCATAACTAAGTACTTATAAACCATAGAGGTGGCGGATCAGAAAATTTTAGATTATATGGATAATTTTGAAAGGTAGTGACAACCAACGTATTTAGTTGTTTAGGCTGGGGGACTTTAGAACAGTTGCCTTCCCATCATCCCCTCATGTCCCTCCTCTCACCCTAGCTCAGGGTTTGGGTAATAAGCTTCTTACCAAGCTATTAAAAATACAACACACACACACACACACACACACAAGTTTTACGTAGGCCACTTTTGGGGACATTACATAGATTACATTCATTTCCTGGAGACTACCCCTAACCACTACTTGCCTAACCCTAACCCTAACCTTAACCACTGACCCAAAAATCAGCTTTTTTCCATTTGGGGACACGGCTTTTGTCCTCAATTGGACAAGACATCCCCAGTTAACTGGCCTTTAATCTGAAATGTGTCCCCAAATGTAGCCTAAGTCAGAAACGCACACTCAGAGAATGCAGAGACACCCAAGGGCCTGCCAAAAAACTGCTATATTATCGACTTCCCCCAAGTCACATGACCACAACACAAGAGCTATAATGTTACCATAAAATGATGATGTGACAGTGATTATGCTGATGGTGTTAGATGATAATTATAATGATGTTAAATCTACTATGAAGATCATTAAAATGCTGAGGAATATTTGAATCATTAAAAATAATGAAAACAAGGTTAAATAAAGACAGCTCGAAGTTATTATTGTCTGATACCATAAACAACAGCATCAAGATTAAAGAATAAGCTAAAGGATAACGATGGACAGACGGAGTGAAAATTTGGAGATTAAACTTTTCTCAAAAGGCTTTTCTAGCTTGCAACACTCCAATCAGCCTGTTAGAAAGTAGTCTGAAGTAGTCTAAATACTCAATTTTGGCTATGTAAAAACAGATGGTTGGTTTTATTTTTTTATTTTAGTTTTATTTCATTTTCAGTTTGGTTTAAGATTTAAAGTTAATATTTACAGTTTTACTTCACGAAAAACTTTTTTTAAAAGACATTTATGTTTAGTTTTAAGATTTTCTTTGTACTTTAAAACAACTTCTTTTGGATTAAAGATGCAAAAAATGTTAAAATGTGTTTTCTTTATACAAACACCTTTGATATAATTTATTTACTTCGAGTCTTGTATTGATAATCAGTAGAAAAGAAACTTGAAAATGTGTGCCACGTTAATTAGCACCCAGAAACAGTCCAACAACAGCTGCCTGTTCCACGTGTTAACCTGGATAACAGCTGTAACAGTGTGTTCAAACAAAGTGGATCAGTTAAACTGGATACAGCAGGGATCCATTAGTAGTTTTCATACTGCCACCGTCAAGCATTTAGAAGGTTTCTATTGTAAAAAGTTACTCAAAAAATTGAATTGATGTTATATTTCCTAGTAATTTCATAAGACAGCAGGGCACTGTAGTTTCCAGCAAACGTTACTCAAACAGGACGAAATAATTCATTTGTTGGGGACTATTTTCAGTTGCAGATTAATACATGTTTAGTGCTCTAATGAGTATTTTCAGCAGCAGGATGTATGTATGGAATATTGAGTCAAAATAAACTACAGTGTGTGTGTGGCGGAGTATGGATCGATGGTTGCGGAGCTACGGAGTCTGGATCGGTGGTTGCGGAGCTACGGAGTCTGGATCTGAGGTCACGGAGCTGCGGAGTCATGATCTGAGGTCACGGAGCTGCGGAGTCGTGATCTGGGGTCGCGGAACGGGGGAGTCTGGATCTGTGGTTGCGGAGCCTGGATCTGTGATGCGGGCCATCCACTGCCCCCGTGCTGCTGCTTGGCAGCCGCTGTTGTTATTGTTGTTTTTGGACTTATTATTAGTATTACTACTACCATATTGCTGTTACTTTTATTTGTATTAACATTAATACTATTTCCACTACTGCTGCTTTACATCTGTATGTAGAACTGCGCTGCGCTGTGCTGCTGCATGTTCGCTTTCCTCATGCTCTCTCTCTCTCTATCTCTCCCTCCCTCGCTCTCTCCCTCTCCTCTCTCTCAACCCAAC
>LKNJ01003534.1:0-18185 GCA_002120245.1 Maccullochella peelii
GTGTGTATATATGCACTGCAGTGTGTTGAACTAAATGCTAACGTCAGCATGCTCACAGTGATAATGCTAACAAGCTGATGTGTAGCAGGTACAATGTTTATTATGTTCACCATCTTAGTTTTCCATGTTAGAATGTTAACATTCGCTGATTGGCACTAAAGGCAAAGTACAGCTGAGGCTGATTAGAATGTCATTAGGTTTTCAGGTATTTGGTAATAAACCAATGTAAAATGATGGTGCTACATGAAAAGCTACGGGATCACAAAAGTTATTAGAATTCATCCTGAGTGGAACATGAATACCTATACCAAATTTCATGACAACCCATCCAGTTTTGGTCAAGACATTTCACTAATAACTAAAAATGCCAACCTGCTGGTGGTGCTAGAGGACAGCAGAGGACCTCCAAAGTCAGTAGGCTTCATCCTCTGGGGACCATGAAATTTTATGGTAATCCATAAATTTGTTGTTGTTATAAATATTTAATTGTGGACCAAGGTGGCTATTGCCATCCATAGAGCCCTTTTTAAAATGAAGCAGATGGCATGAAAGCAGTTATTTTCACCTTGGTTAAAATATTAAGGCCCCTTTAAGGTATAAATTAAGGGATGGCTTTCATGTTATTTGGCCAATTTTAAGGTGTTTTCACCACTTAAAAAGCCTTTAAACTCCTATAAACACCAAACTAAGTAATATATTAGTCAGGAATATTTAATGTTTTAAACCATGTTCTCAGGGCCTATTGAGGGATTCAGTTTGATAGTAAGAAGGGTAATAGAAGAGAACAGAAGAGTTTTAAATCCACAGTTCTTTCTTTCACTTAAAGGATTCTTTCTCACAGATGCAGCAGTAATTATTTCCACTTTGGGCAGGATATATTTTCTATTAGACCTTTTTTTTAAAAGGAATACAATTCCAGTTTGTTTTGGATTGTGTTTCAGTACATCGCCCTGCCTGTTTGTGCTACTAAGTATATTGGTAATGTAGATGGATATCTGTATATTCTGAAAGATTTGAAGTTTGCAGATTTCATAGTTAGCGTAGCCTTTAGTTTTCTCAGCCTTCAAGTCTTGTGAGTAAAGATGCTGTGGGTTGGAGGGGATTGCATAAAGGGAGCTGACAGCAAACATGACCCCTTTTTTAAAAAGCAGAAATGGGATTGATTCCTGTACTCTTGTTGCTTAGCAACTGCAAAGCCTCATTGAGATAGAATATTGACCTCTTGTTGATAAAGTCCAATTACATTTTTTTTTCCCATTCTATATATCCAGAGATTTTACAATGTCATATTCTGTTCCTCCTGTGTGTACAGTGTAATGTTCATTCAATATCATAGCGAAATATTGTACTATGATTGTCACCTACTGGTGCTGCCTGAGAGTAAGAAGGTTTTTAATGAAGCAACAAATCTTACATAGTATGAACTGAGTTAACAAGGGCATTTAATGGGACTCACTAGTTTTTGTCGCTAATTTAGCCAATTAACATGTTTTCAGACCCCCTCTCTTGGTAAAAGGCCCCAGAGCTGCCACAGACAAATTTCCATCACCGTGAGGAATGTTATTTAGCCACAGCCAAAACTGTTACGCTTGTTCTAGCATGCCCTAAAATGAAAATTGATTTCTAAATTTCATTAACATTTTCTCCTTCTCTTGTTCGGTGCACTCTCTGTAAGAGTATCCATGCTTAGGTGGCTGCGTGCTGTAATTGCAAATTATCAAGTGCTAATCGATTTGTTCTTTCTGACTGCTGTGGATGTGGGTATGAATGAGCTTTGCAGTTATCAGGGGGGTTTTTTAAGTTTGTTTTAACTGAGGAGCATAGCGGTAGCTCATATGTTAGTTGAAGCACATGCACCTGTTGGGTTATGAAGCCAGTTTACTGAAAAACACACTGAGCTCCTTCATGAAGTGCTATCTTCGAAGTGTGTGTGTGTGTGTGTGAGACAACATTGTAGAGCGCTTTGTCCGTAGAAAACACTATATAAATGCAGTCCGTCTAGCATTTACATACTGAATGTGCTTGTCTGAGAGAGTTGGTGGAGAGAGGCACTTTGCGTTATCTGTTACTCTTTAAAGAAATAGTACGTGTGTAAAGATATAATTTGACTTAAAACGTAATAAAACTAAACTATTGGAAAATGTTTGAGATATTGTCTTGGGGATATAAATGACAAAGCTGTTAGCTTTACTTCTCACTTTACTTTCCTCAGAACACGTCTGCTCCATCATTGCCTCCATGTTGAGAAATCTCAAGTCCCAACAGAGAAGCAGACTCCTCAACAAGTTCACAGAGAATGACTGTGAGAAGGTTAGTTTTTGTCATCTTGTTGCTGTTTTCCTCTTTTGTCCTTCTCCTTCCTTTGAGTGAGTCTCCTGTTTTTGATTGCCAGCAGATGCCTAAGCTGAGGTGTTTGTGTGTCTAACATCCATATGCCTTGGTTACAGGGTATCTGCAGTTCCTTGAATCAGAACAGGTCCTACATTTTCTAAATTTAAATGCCCTGAAAATATATTTTCTCAATCAGCTTTAGTTTGTTAGAACAGTTTTGCTTATTTCACACAAAAGTATTTGTGTTTCTCTGTGCTCTTTTTAGCGTTCAGTGTTTAAAGTGGGCGTGGCTCCGTTGGAAAATGTGATGTCACATATTTCTATGCACCAATCAGCAACATTTGAATCAAAATGTGTTGACAGTTGTGGGTTGTTTGCTTATGCTCGCAGGCCACTGTTAATCAAATTTGGTGAGTCCACACCCACACAGTCCTGATGAAGCAGATTAGCTGAATTTTTCAATGTTAAACTCTTAATATAGATAACAATCTTGGAACCCATCGGCTATTGTCTGACGACCATTTAGCCTCTGGGGGCAACGGCTAATGCCGGTTGCGCATATACAGATAACAGATATCCAGGCCAAGACTTCCTCTTCCATGCTCCGGGCATTGTTTACAGTCTGATTAGCAATCTCGGAACCCATCGGCTGTCATCTGACTACGATTTGAATGCAGATCAATTTTAAAAAGCTAATCTCTAGGCTTCCGAGATTGCATTTCGGCCAGTGCTCTCCACCTCTTTTGCTCTTCACACAGACTGTTTACCTGTATGCAACCAAAGCCCGCTCAAACGTGATTGGTCAATACTACTCGGACTACAAACTGAAACTGGAACTCCGATACCAAAATCTTGTCCCTTGCCTACAGATTCTGCATTCATATGCAGATATCTGTTTATAGAGATTAAATAGATAATACCTTTGGGATGTTTCTTTCTGAACTTTAACTCTGAGTGTTGCTTATTTAGTCATGAAAATGTAATGTCAGAGTACTGTTTAAAATTAGAATATTTGCTCAAATAGTTCCAGCTTCTCAAATGTGAGAATTTGCTGCTTGTTTTTTCACATATGATAGTAATATCTTTTGGGCCCATATTTGGACAAAAATAGCAATTTAAGGACATCATTTTGGGTCCTGAGAAGTTGTGATGGGCATTTTTCACTACTTTTTGACGTTTTATAGATTAAATGATTAATTGGGAAAGTAATCAGCAGATTAACTGATAATGTTCCCAGTCTGAATTTTCAAACTTCAGCCTCACTCGCTTCTTGCACGTACTTATCAAGGCAAAGACATTTGGCTGAAATGAATCACCAGATAAAATGTATGATTATCATAAACTGACTATATCTGAGTATTTATCATCCTAAACTTATTTTTACCAGAGAGTAGAACCAGACATTTGTAAGGGAGGTTAAATACATTCAGGTTCACATTCAGGTCACTCAGTCAGGTGTCAGTGACTGCACTACCCTGTACTTGTGTATACAGAACTTGAGAAAGTGATTGAAATATCAAACCTGACACCAAAGCTGCATTTTTTTCCTGATGCTCCCACAACTCCCCTCACATATGCAAAAATGTCTTATATTCGGTGTGTTGCTCGTTTTAATAGGGCGCATGGCTTCTAATGATGAAACTGCCTGTCGGGCAAATCAAACCTGGATGTCTTCTTCAACACTAAGCCATCCTAGAGTCTCATTTCCATCATCCACTTCCTCATTTTTTTTTTTTGCTCATTTTACAGGGATGTTTGTCTTTGACTATGTGTTAATACAACAAATTAAAATTATATATTTGCTTGTCTTTGTTTTCCACTTAATTAACTCTCCCTGTAACAATCTAAGTCAGTTAAAAAGAATCAATGAATGATTAATGTGAGGAAAATTAAGATATAATTTGAACAAGGCTGAAATATTGCTCCACAAACACACTAACATAGGGATAGCATGCAAATTATTAAGTTATCAAATTATTTTGGGTGTTAGATATTTATTGCAAATTGTATTTTTTCATATTATCCCTCCGAGTCTCTTCTTGTTCTGTCTCTTCTTTGTGCTCTGTTCTTTTCCCTTCATATTTCTCTTATTTGTGTTGCTTTCTTGTATTCTGCATCTCTCACTTTCTCTCTGTCTGCCTCTGTTTTATTCTCTCTCCAGGTTGATCGACTGATGGAGTTGCATTTTAAGTACCTGGAAGCTGTTCAACAGGCTGACAAGAGGATCGAAGGCGAGAAACATGTAAGCATCTCTCCTTTGCCTTCCATCCCTCCCTCCCCATTGTCTCACCCTCAGTCTGTCCCCTCGTCCTCCACTCTGTGCTGTCTCGTCTACACTGGCTTTATGTTATGCAGCTTGTTGGATGGATGTATTTACATTAAACCTTGACATCTTCACCTTTGCTTTGTTGACCACACATGAAATGCCATCAAGGACCAACACATTATTAGAAGTGAGATGTTCTACAGTATGTTAATGGTATTTGACCCTGAACTGATTGTAGCCCGATAAATCCTTGTCCAAACCTAAAATCATTAATGGTAGTATTAATAATGACAGGCAGTGTTAACCTAATCACTGTCATTCATCATCAGTATCAATCAGTTCCTTCCAAAAACCCATCCAACATTAAGTTTAAATTCCACTTGAGTGAATTCATCCATAAGTCAGTGCCAGACAACATTACAACAGCTACTAATCTTAATAGACCTTTCATATTAATGGCTTGTTTGGCTTGGTCCAGTTCTTTTGTTGTTGTTGCCGTGCAATGACATGCATCATTAATCACTATACCTTTATAATCAAGTTAAACCAGACCAATCATTTTTGACAGTGAGCCTCCAGTGGTTATGTGAACAAAATAAAAAACTTTGTTAATTTTGCATTCTGCTGTGATTAGTACGGAGTATATAATTTAGTCTGGCAGAGGGTCTTTACTGCGCATGTGCCAGAGTGGGCTTTAGCTACAGAGACCATGTAGCTAAAACCTACATCCTGCTTATAGGAGCAAAATAAGGGAGGAGGGAATGGAAGTTTGTAGAAATGTCCACTGCAGCTGATGCACTGCTGACCACTGCGGCAGAGGAAAATGTGTCTGGAATGTCATGTCTGGGAAAAACAGGTGTAAAATCTGCTGCACTGTTTTATCTGACGCATACAGATGGTGAGAAGCTCTCAGTTCAGCACCACAACACGAGAGTCTGTTATTTTTTACACAACTTTACCTTTCTGTTTCTTGTTGGTTCCTCCACCCTATTTTTCCAGTGAGATAAGATTGAAGCAGCCGCTAATAGTTATTAAGTGCAGGGTTCGCACAAAGTCTTGAAAGTTTGGAAAATGCTGAATTTTAAACGTTTTGTTTTCAAAGTTAGGAATATGCTTGAATTCGAATATACTCCTTAAAAAATGCTTGATTTTCAACATAATGTGATGTTTCATCATCGACACAATAACTCATGTAAACCAAAAATCTTTTAATATTTGAAATGAAACGATCCCGTCGTCATATTTGTTTAGTGTCTCCTGGAATTTATAGTAACAATTTAGATGATAAAGGCTTCAAGAGTCTGGACATTTTTGGTTTAGGTACCTTGAAAGTGCTTGAAAAGTGCTTGAATTTTACTCTTAAAAATCTGTACGAACCCTGTAAGTAGGCCGATTACAGAAATAATCTAGTCAAAGGAGTTTTAAAAATTCTACGAATAGTCTCCCGCTGATTTTTCGTAACTTATTTAATATCTGATCTTTTTGTTGAGCTGACAGCATCTGGCTATTTAACTGATATTTTTTCACATGGTGCCGTCCTCTTGCGGGATGAATGCCACTAGCAGTCCCAAAAGTGTCTTCTCTTCAACCAATATTCAGCAGTTCAGCAGCAGAAAACACTTTCCAGCACATCACACGTCAAAACATTTCAGCATCCGATCTTATTCAGGAGAACTCTATGCAAATCAGAGGAGCCGCGGCTGAGCTCATTTACATCTGCAGTCTTAGTAAATTCTCTGCTAAATAAAAAAATTGCGGCGATAATTTGCAACAGGCATAGCAGTAGATTTGCCACACCGCAGCTCTCATTATTGCCGAGCTTATCACAAAGTGTACGTAGGTTTTGCCTCTTAACCTGAGGATGGTTTAAATATGGAGATGTTCCACTTCACTACATCAGGAGATTGAGACCGACAGACACTGGTCTGTCAATAATTTAATGACTTGTCTTGGTGCTCATTTTATCACTGGGTGAAAATGTCCCATTCATGTTTTTTAGGAAAACAGGTTTTTACATTTTCAGAGCTTGTCCTGGGTCTAACCTTTCTATAAACCAATTTTTTTAAACCTCAAATCAACCTGCTGAGGAACAATACAACAGAACAATAACCCTCCATTACAATTGTCTACAGACAGAGCAGTCCAGTGCAATCCCATCACACATTCATGGTTGTCTATTGCCAACTAGATAAAATAAAATTCAAATTGCATTCTAGATGTTCCGATATCAAACGCAGTCCCTTTTATAAAGGGTGGGGATGTGTGATCAAATTGTTGTCTCTTTTTGGTAGATAAGATGTGTAGTTCCACACAGCATCACATCCAAAGCTATGAGGGAAGAGACCCAAAAAAACCCATCACAATCCTGCTGATAACAATATGACAGTTTACAGAGGAATAGAAAGCTTGATAGCTGTGTGTGAGGGCCCTATTGAGCTGTGTGTGTGTGTGTGTGCGTGCGTGCGTGCGTGCGTGCGTGCGTGTGTTCATGTCAGTGTGTTGAGCTACGGGCTAGACAGACCGATGGAGGGATACAGATAGAAGATAAGTGGCCAGGCAGGGGATAATGGCTTCAACAGAGAGAGAAAGAGCATCCCATCCTCAAAATGGGGTTGCAAGACAAGAAAAAAGGCAGATGGAGATACTGTAAATATCAGAACAGGAAGTACAGTTAAAAGAAGAGGAGGGCGTTTAAAAAGGTTGAAAGAAAGAAAGAAAGAGTTGCAGAGGGAATGATGGGAGGAAGGATGTGTGGGTGGAGACAGATAAGTGTGAGATTCCTATCTAAAGATGACAGAAGATTAATTTCTCAGACAGACATCGTGGTGGGATTGTCAAGAAAAGGCCAGACAGTTTGACATTTTCTCTCCCTCCCGCTCTTTCTCCTTTTCTCTCTCCATGTCTTCTTCTGTCGCTCCTTCGTCTCTTCCTCCGGGATGGAGGAAGTATGACTTTGTGATACCCTGGTGATAAGAAACCTTGTCTGTGTGTGCCACTATCTTTGAAGCCACACTGTTAGCCTTCCCCAGTTAGAGGCATACTGTGAGCCAGTCACATAAGGCAGAAAGTGATAAAATACTATTTGTGGCACAGCAACAATATTCCATTCATTATTAAAAAAAATATTGTTTTTTTAAAAAGGGCTGCTCAAAAAAAAAATCTGAAATATTTTTAGTTTTTATTTAACATTTTACCACAGACTGCTCCGCTCACAGGACTCTATTACCATGTCAAACTTTTTCAAATGGCTGGAAAAGTTACGTAAATATGAACATATTATATATGTATTAATAGATTAGACTCTTGTCTTTTCTGCATCAACATTGCCACTATCAGCATGTTAGCATGCGTTTAGTTCAAAGTATAGCCTTACACAGCTGCTAACATGGCTGCATGACCATTACACTCATATCCCAATGAATTATCCTATGGATTATTTCTTTTGTTGAACTGGTTAAAGGCACAGTCTCAAGTGCAAAAGTGCAAAGACTATATATAAGTATGCAGAATAATCTCATATTTAAAATGGGATTCAATGCATATTGCTGCATTAGTAGTGAGAAAATTTACACATGATGCTCAAAAATTCATGAAACTATGTGTGAGCCTTATTTTAGCAGGGCGGAGCTTGTGCGTAGTGGTATGTTTTCAAGGTTTACATCCTCATCAGGTGCAAAGAAGCATCCCTAAAGAATGTTTTAGTAACGTCTAAACTGAGCTGAAATTAAAGACAGATTATCTCGTGTCATGAATCAGCTTTATCTTGAATTTTTGAAGTTTTGCTGCTTATATCAAATCTTTTGTGCTAGTTTTGAGGTCTGAGAGTGTTTTGCATTGACCTGATATTTAAGCTAGTTTCAAGAAATGTTTTTAAGTCTTTCTTGTTTGTTTCTGGATGGGTATTTTTTGCAGTGTAGTGATTTTTTTTTTTTTTTATATATTGTGTTGGGACTAAAATGATACTGCTGTAACACATTACCAATTTGGTTTCTACGCCCATCGCAGCCCAATGGATTGAGCAAAATGCTGTGGTTTCATTCCTACCGGTACAACTCTAATACTGAAAACACCCAGATGATACTGTAAGTCTGTGTGAATTCAAGCTTCCACCAAATGTCACATGTTATGTTAAATAAGGTGATAAAGACGCCAACCCAGTTCTGTCCAGTGCTGAATCGGCTGCCGTCAGCAGCAGTGTTTTATCTCTCTCTCTCTGCTGTGCCTTTTGGTTTCCCCTAGTTAAGCCTGTTTTTAAGGGGCGGTAAGCAAAATGTTTTTCCTCTGCAACATATTATCCACAGATTTCTCAGGAGGATAGCAAAGAAAAAGCTGCTGCTGCTTTTTCTCTGCGTCTCCAGCCCAGTCCCTTTAATAAGCTGCTTATTTTCCTCCCACCTTGGTATCTCTCTTCTCTCCTCTCTTTCTACCCTTCTGATTTTCTCCTTCTCTCTTTTAAAGCTGCTTTTCCCATCCTGCTATATGTCTCAATTTTGATACTCTTCCTCCCTCTCTCTGTTTTTTTCATCCCTCTTTTGCTCACCCCCAACACCCATTACTCTTCTCCTTCCTCCTCTCTTAATTGTCTTGTTTTTCTCTCCATATGTGGTCTCCTTAATGTTCATATCCTTTCTTTTGGTTGCATCTTTCCTGATTCCTTTACTTGCTTATGATCCACTCAATTACTTTTCTTCTTTTGCATCTTCTTTCTGTGTCTTTTCATTCACATTCACTTCATCCTCCATTCCTCTTTCTTTCCGTCTTTGACATCGTCCCCTCTCCTCCTTCTCTACATCACTCCTTCCCCTCTAATGCAACTGCTTTTCCCACCTCTTTTCCCTCTAACCCTTCCCTCTGCTCTCAGCTTGTTGGTAACAGCTCTTGGAGATCAGCAAAACATGGCCGAGGACGACCTGAATACTGTAAAATGCCTGAGTGCACATTCCTAGCACCTAAGAACCTAGTTGCCCGTTGTGTGGGTGTGGGTGTGTGTGGGTGTGTGTGGGTGTGTGTGGGTGTTTGTGTGTGTGTGTGTGTGTGTGTGTGTTTCCTTTACTGGGCTATAGCAAGAGTGTACAGCAGAAATGGGCTGGTTTAGTATTGCTGACAGTAGATATATTTAAAGAAAGTCTGTGTTAAGTTGGAATTGGTTTTGCACCTGGATGTGATATATTTTGTTTCCTTAAAAATGCTCCAAGAATAAATGCTCTCTCTCTCTCTCTCTCTGTCTCTCTCTCTGTCTCTCTCTCTCGCTCTCTCTCAATTCAATTCAAATAGCTTTATTGGCATGAATGTAACAGTGACAATATTGCCAAAGCGTCAAGTTAAAATAATAATAATAGTAATTATTATTATTATTAGCTCTCTCTCTCTCTCAATTCAATTAGCTTTTTTTTTATTGGCATGAATGTAACAGTGACAATATATAATAATAATAATAATAATAATAATATATAATAAGAATAAGAAGAAAAATTAAATTAAAAAAAGGTACAATTCATAAAAATAATAGCAAAAAGAAAATAGCAAAAACCTTATACACATATTTCTTGTATATTCATATTTCTCTCTTTCTCTTGTTTGTTTGTCTCAGCTTGTTTATCTTCCCTTCATCATTGCTTTCTTCTCTCAGTTTTCCTCATCCATCATTCCTTCAAAAACTGCCATTCATTTGTTTAGGATGAGGGAGTGGAGCACACAGCTGCGCTGAGAAATTTGGGTCCAAAACGTACTGCTCCTGCAGTGCAACCAGCACATTCATGTTTGAAATTGTTTATTTCAACTTGACAGCTTTTACCTTTTTAAATCCAGTTCATTTGGACAGGTTATTCATTCTTAGATTACACCAAAGATTTCACTAAGATGCCAGAAAATGTCTGATTACAACTTGCCCACCGCCCCCACCGTTGTTTAGCTTTATCTTTTTTCGTTTTTTTATAGAAATAAAACACATTTAGTTTATTTTCGCGTATCAGTGCCCATGTTGTAAACTACTAAGTGTGTTATCAATACTTAGTCGGACAATGTACGCTACAATTATAAACTGAAAGTATTTGCTCTGTGCAGCAGCAGTCCCAGCACAGAGTATCAGGAAACTCACAGACCATTTGCATGCGTTGTACTCACGTCTCACGTGATGCTACTCAGCTAATCAAAAATGTGCATTCCGAGAAGCATTGCGACGCGAGTCAGTGAGGTGAGATACACACACACACACACACACACACACACACACACACACACACACACACACACACACACACACACAGGGGAGAGACGAGACGAGAGATAACAGTCTGAGAAAAAAGTAATTTCACATGGCGTGCTCTAAAAAGAGAAAAGTAGACAGTGAAAACAGCTTTTAATTAAAGAACGGACAGACTCTTACATTCTTCCCACAGGCAGTTCAAAATCAGTATGTCTCATATGTTCAGAGACCATGGCTGCAATGTGAAGCGCCACTACGAGACAAAACACGGAGCATCTTGTGAGCAAAAATACCCACACATTATGATGTTCTGGACCTTTGCTTGAGGAAACATTCTCTTAACTAGACCTCAGTTTTTATTGAATACCCCTGAACTTTCAAAGATCAAAGTAAGCTCTCTGCAGATATTGAGCGTCATCGAACGTCTTTTCTTGAAAAATGTCCGGTGTAATCAGTAACATCTGTATTGTCACAAGTTTATTATCCGGTGGGAAGATTTCAAGGCACACAGGTAATAATTTAAGTGTCCTTTATCATAGCAGCTCCGTTATCAAGCGATATAATAGGCTGTTTATAAGCCAGGGCGTATTCGTTTTGTGCTTTCATGGCTGTTTGCATTTAATGCATTTAAGTTAATAATATAAGTCATTAATATGACATCTCAGAAGAGTTAGTTAGTTAGTTACTGGTTGAGTGCAGACAATTTGATCATGCTTAACCATAGAGACTGTAATCACGTGTAATGTGTATGTTTGAAACACATTTTGTTTTTGGTTTTTTTGCCATATTTTGGCAGTTTGAAGGGAGCTGTCAAAGATCAGGAATTGGAAGCTGCTTTGGACTCAACATAGACAAACTGTTTTCCCCTGTCCAGCATTTTCACGTTGGGACAGAGTTCAGCTCCTCTCTCCTGGTAACACTGCTGTTTTGCTTTGCCCCACTTTGTGAACAAACTCTAATTGATGTGCGCCCAAAGAAAAGGGCTGTACTTTTTCTGGGAGATTATCATAACTTGAAATCAGCATGTTGCCTCGCACTCTCACAAAGTTCCATTTTTTCCCCTCAAAGTTCACCTCATTATCAACCTCTGTATCTCTGTTTTTTAATGAGGTTATCTAACCTCTCTCTTTCTGGTGTTTGCTTAAGCCTCACAAAAAGCATTACTACACACACATACACACACTCATACACACAGTCACAGTGGGTTTTTGCAAAGTGCTGACAAAGAATCACTTTAATTCTGTATCTAAGCTTCCCAGTGGAAAAGAAGACGACAACCCCCCCCCCCCACACACACACACACACACACACACAGGAACGCAAACACATTCTCTCATACACACAATCATACAAAACCTTGTTCAAAGACACTCACACATTTCTTATACGCATTGTCCTACACAGGCTCAAACACACGTACATGATTTCTAATATGCACAACACTCACACTGCACACACAGCCATAAATCATGCACACCCCATCACACAAACACACGCACAATGCGGCTGAGTTACAGTAAAGGACTGAGACTGAAAATCACTGCTTATTACTTTGTCTGTACTATAGCCAGGCTGCCAGGCTCCCCTGAGGTTGCAGTAATTGACTTGTCCAATCTCTCCCTTCAACACGTTATTCTTTCTCCGCTTCTTCTGTCCAGTGTTTGCCAGAGGGGCCGAGCTGCCACACAAAAGATATTGGCCGCAATGTCAAAACTCACGAGTGGACAAAACTCTGTAATGAATACTGCCACACTGCCTGCGTCGGCTCGGGTTTTAATAACCCAAATGTTCACTTCCAAGCTTCAGGCTTATGGGTATCATAGAGCCATCTGACATAACATACTGACAGAAAACACGCAATTTCCCAGAAATTAAGTTGAAATAGGTCAAACTAATGGCTATAACATAAACCTATAATTATTGTTACATTATCCAGGAGACACTTGTGTTTCTATTTTGAGTAACATTGATGATATGTTGAGTGTGAATGTTCATACTTGACATTGGAAAAAATGATTGAAAAAAATAAATAATGCTGGGCCCACTTGCATGCTTTTTCTGGAGCTTTCAAGCACATCTCAGTCTTCTTCAGCAGATAGTTTGCTCAGTTGTCATGAAGATAGCACAGCTGGGAAAAGGGTCACAGTCATTGACCAGGAATCAGTAGAGAGCCAAAGAAAGATCAAGGAGGCCAGAGACCATCTTTGAACAGAGACAGGGGTTATAGAGGTTGTTGGAAATGTAATTAGTTTTGCAGGTATATGGTCATAAACCAAAGTATTGGATAAATAGAAATTTTGACCTGATGTTGGTGCTAGATGGAAAGTTGAGGGATCACTAAAGTTCTCAAGGGGATGAATATTTGTACCAGGTTTCATGGCAATTCATCCAGTTGTTGAGACATTTCACTCAAAACCATAAATGTCAACCTCATGGTGGCAATAGAGGAAAAGTCAGGGGATCATCAAAGTCATTAGGATTCATCCTGTGGGGAACACGAGCCTCTGTACAAATGTTAATGGAAATCCATGCAATAGTTGTTGAGATAATTCAGTCTGGACCAAAGTTGTGGAACGGCCGATATTGTCATCCATAGAGCCACACCACTGGCGTGGCTAAAGATATGTCCAGAATTTGTAGTTTCTGTCACTGCACACCTCTACAGGGAGGTGATTCACAGATTCTGATCACAGTGAAGCTGAAAGCAGGATGCTTTGTTTTGGAGCTACAATGTGCATTTATTTGGTTGAGCCAGGAAATGCATTTCAGAACCAGTTCTTAGCACCTGTCAATTATTTGGATAAACTGTCTGATGAGCACTTTCGGACAGTCTTACACTACTCAATTCCTGGCCAGTCATCATACCAGAGTGGTCATCATCTTAGCTATCAGTCGTGCTGCCTTTCAGTCCTTCTAGTTCATTCGGATAGTAGCAGCAAGGAAAACTATGTATCTGTCCACTCATGCTTTTGCATGAAATTTTCTGTCACACATTAAGCTTAACTGTCTTTTTATTTATTTCTTTGATCATCTATTGTTGATGTCACTGATACACTGAATGTGTTTTGGGTCTGTATTTGGGTAGATTCTTTCTCCTTTAGAGGTGGAGCTGATGAAGCACTATATTAGTCCCTGCCAAGTAATACTTAAGGAGTGTCCCCATCCCGGGCTTTCTCCTATTCCTCCCTTTTGACAACCACATCTCCCTCTTAGGCAGATACTTTGTGCAGTAAATAACTAAACAGAGCCTCTGACTGCAGGGTCACATGAAAAATACAATGCCAATGTGTTACTTCACACCCAAATCTTGACACATGAAAACCCTTTTGCATTCAGTATATTAGAAGTGAGTGGTGTAAGCTAACAACAATAAGATTTACTGAGACTTTTTTTTTTTTTTTTAACAGTATGTTAGACATCAGGAACATGAGTTTTTTTTCTGAATTACTGAAGGTTGACCAGGAAGCTGTCAGTTTCTTACGGTTTCCCTAATTAAATCCTCAGTCATGCACCGTATGTGTAGATGAAGTGTGGTAGACTGATTGAACAAAGATTTTTTTGAATGATAAGTAACTCATGCAACTGAATCGTCAATGTTTAGTTTGGTTTGGCCAAGTTGCATTCGGACTAGTACGACTTGCAGTGGCAAAAGCTGGATCTTTCAACCATTTATGCTATACTTTTAGCTTTATCAACTATTTATCCGTTCCTTTTAGCTAATTATTTCAAATGTTTACCCATTACTTTAGCTAACTATTTAGACTTCTATGCTAGCTTGGAAACTGGTTTTCATGCATTCTCAACGGCAACACATGGTGTTCAGGTGTTACAACTAACTCAGGTTGTTGGGAAGTATGTACTGTGCAGTCAGCTTATTGTAGCTGGTACCCAACTGGTTATTGTGAAAATAAATTAACTAAAGATCAGCATCACACCAATCTAGATGGTTCTATTTGCAAGTTAGTTGAGCTACTCCAAAATCATTCCACATACCCCAAAACAGAAATACTCCCTGAGGTCAACGTACTTCTGGTTGGTAATCACAGACCATGGATTGTGCTGAAGGAGTAGATCACTACAAAAAATGTCTCATTCATTCTTTCTTCGCCAGTCTATTTCATGTGTTGTCTTAATGCTTCTTTTACCACATCTCAGAATTAATTCTGATTGCTGACACACATTGCAGTCAAGTATATTGTATTTGCACTAATCTTGCCAGTACAAACACCATAGACTAAGCTACAGTAACATTGTTTCATATGGTTGGGATAAAGTCCCATCCCTCTGCAGCTGATAGGCTGACAGCTGTAATAGAAATATTTGGATATACAGTAATTGAATTGTCCAAGGCCTTCTCAGAAAATGCCTCCAGCTCTGCTTTGCAGTGGTGGCCATGTGCAGTAATGAGGATGACAGGAAATAGACTTGCTTCCTGTGTGAAACAATGGGAGAAAATGCAAACACAGTACATATCTGTGTATGTGCATGCTGTTTTTCACTCTCCCTCAGGGGTCACATGTATGTATTGTGTCCTATCTATTATCCATTTAGGCCTACATCCTGTGTATTGTGTCTTTGCTAAAGTTGAATTGTGAGATTTGTTTAGCTTTGCCGCAAGCTACTGTATTGGCTCAGAATAATGAGCGGAGTTGTCCTGGAAACTGAGATAATCTGTTTTCCTACAGGAAAGAGGAAACACAGCTTACATTAATATAGCTTTGTTTCAAGTTTTTTGCGTCTTTAATAGGCGCTAGTTGACAGCAACAAGGCCAAGCTTTGGGACTATTTTACAATGCGATAACTCTCCGCTTTATAATAAAATAATAATATCCTCGGCCAGTGTTTTACCCAGAGGACACAGAAGAGACAAATGCCCTACATTCAATGGCTTTATTAAAGGTTCTTGTTTTAATTATTTGCATTGTTTTGCATCTTTAACAAGCTACAGTTGACATTGTAGAGTAGGACTTTGTTTTGAAGTTGTATCTGCTTGTCTTTTCTTCTCTCAGGATGAAATAATTAAAGCAGGATGTTGTTGTTTTGTATCCCAGCTCCGCAACCTGCAGCTCAAATGGTTTTCCCAGAATAGTCTTTTACTGTAGTCCTCAGGAGTTGCCCTTTGATTGAGGCATGTTAATGAGCTGAACTTCAAAGCTATAATTGGATTTTACAGTGTAATTGATCTTTATGGACAAGGCCTTTTGAAAGTTTTAATTTTCTCTGAGATTAAATCATTGGGAGGTAAATGTCATGTGTGGTACCCTTTAGCTTGACGCTGAAAGCTATTTGTTTTCATTAGGAACGGTTTGAAAAGTTGCCCTTTTTCTTGATTTACTGTGTCACATACTGTAGCACGTTTTTTTAGTGTTGGGCCATCCTTTCTCAGATAGAAACAGATAGATTAATCCTATGTGAGTGCATCAATCAAATGTAGTCGATACAGAACTTTTTTGAGGTAGACTTGCAGTATGTAGGTTAAATGTCGGTACGTACTGAGTTTCTTTCTAATGAGAAATGTTAATCCTTTAGTTTATGTATAAAATGTTCTATGAAATCCATTAAATAATTGTATGAAAATAATTTTAAGACAGCTAGGACATGGAGTGTTATAGAAAAGTTACAGCTTAATGTTAGAAATACTGATGGCCAGCACTGACCCTTCATTTGATTATAATGGAAGTCATCAGGGCTAAAAATGTACATTTTTCTATCCATTTTTGACCAAAAATCATTTATGATGCAACTTACTACTATATGACTGATGACGGCATTACTCATGCTACATGTCTCTTAGCTTGCATCTTTAATATAGCAAATGAGAATGGAGTGTGCAAATAGTCAAATTTGGTAGGGACTTAAAGAAAAAGAAAATTTTGAATGTAGATTAAGGTTATATGCTTTGTTTTCCTCACTGCAATGATTTAACATTATGTATGGCCTTAACTTTCTTCCTGCTGTCCATGCGTAGAGGTGAAACTGTGTGACAGCAAAATACTTAACACAGTGTCTGTATTTCTGTGCCATTTCAATGGCTTAGACTCCAGACTCCCCTCTTCCCCTCAGGTCTGCTTCTTAATCTCTAATGATGATTAATGTGGGCTGTGTGTGTATTGGCAGCACTGTGTTATTGGCATACTGACAGGGTTGTTAAGATGGATAACTATGCAAGTGTGTGTATGTATGTGTGAGCACCAGCAGCAGAGCCCCCACTTTTTGCTTAGCTGTGAAATCAATTCATTTGGTGTTTGGTCAATGGAGAAAATGGATATGTGGAAAAAGCTGAAAAACAACACCTAAATTAAACTGGCTACATCCACAATAATATGTTTTCATTTTAAAACACATAACTTTTGCTACGTTTACGCCTAGCATCCACACTACTCCGGCGCTTTCAAACCACTAAAACGGAGACTTGAAAATGCTGATGTCCCCGTTTTAGTCTGAAAACTCTGGGATTGTGTTTTAGTGTGGACGGGTGGAAACGGAGGCTTTTAAAAATGATGACACAGACACCCACGTTTGATTCCTGATTGGGTCCTATCAGCCACGACGTGTCTTTCCCTGATTCGTCACTCCCCTATAACGTGACCCATTTCCAGGAGAATACAAACGACATCAGCTTTGACTACCGTCAACCTTGCGTTAAGCGTGGGATAATGTCATCAATTCCTCAGGAACCACAACTTCAACCTCAGTGAAAGACTATGGCTGCATGTGGAGGTAGCGACACAAAATGAGGGCTTCTGTGGATACAAAGGTAGCATGCAGAGTTGTATTATTTGAGTGACGAAGGAATACTCCGGAAGACCACAAATGTATTTGGACTATCTCAACAAGTTGTTTCAGACTATAAGTCTATAAGCCCATCACTATCTTCCTGGGTCCAGGAGTGTGCAGAGAACAATGGAAGCACCCTAACAAAATTTACTAAGTAAATTGTGATTTATTCACCTCTTCATGCATAAAAATATTTTCTCTCTTTGAATGTTTTTTACCTTTTTGTGTGTGTGTGTGTGTGCAGGAGATGGTTCGTCGGGGGGAGATCCTAGATGACAGCATGGAGGATGAGTTCTACCTTCGCCGCCTGGATGCCGGACTATTCGTCCTTCAGTTGATCTGCTACATTATGGTGGAGATCAGCAACTCAGGGATATCACAGGTACACACACACACACACACACACACACACAAACACATACACTGACTCTGGCTTGCCAAATGAGTTTTCTCTCTGATTAATTATTGTTAGGACATCTGATCAGACAAGCTATAAAAGCAGACAGGAGTCAGATGGTTTTTATGAGCACTGCAGCCAAGTGGCTCATTCACTTCACCACGAGTCTGGGTTTCACTGGACTCTCGCACTGCTACATTTGCTGTTGT